>JBAMJV010006569.1:0-114407 GCA_037951105.1 Echinarachnius parma
GAGTTCACTGCACTACAGGGCGTATCAAAAAAAGCGTTACCCTTTTGAAAAATCTGTCAAATTTACAGTTCAAAATATTTCGAAGATTTTTTCATGTCGATATATGCCCAATAGTCTCATCTATCAAGTGCCACTAACAAAACAAATTTTCGTTCACGCTTAGGCGAACACTGACTGTTTTTGTCCAGAGTGTGAAAAATGACTTGCGCCAAATTGAAAGAAGAGGGAAAATTAACCAGCTATCCGAATAAGTACTCCCATTCAAATTGCTCATTTGCATACATTTAAGATTATGTTATGATTATAGCCATAGGCGTACCCAGGGGGGGGGGGGGGGGGGGGGGGGTTCAATCTCCCCCCTTATACCCGAAAATGACTGTGTTGTGTTTTTTTTTTTTTTGGGGGGGGGGGGGGGAGGTATAACCCCTCCCCCTTTTCAAATTTAAACTGTTCTCGAGACCAAATGTCAATGGTATTGACCGTCATTTTCGATGGTCTCGACCTCGTAAAGTGTGAAAAACTGTGGTCTCGGCGTCAAAAAATGTTGAAAATTCGCGATCTCGCCTGCGAAAATTTTCTACCACCTCCGCCAACCGCCCACCCCCCCCCCCCCCCCCCCCCCCCCCCCCCCGCTTACCGGATTCTCAACCACTAGGTCCTGGTCTCGAAAATTGTGGACCGGACCTGGCCACGGTCTTGAAAATGTCGAGAATTCGCGGTCTCGGATGCGAAACTTGTCTACGACTCCCCCCCCCCCCCCCCCCCCCTCCCTCTCTCCGTCTTACCGGATTCTTAACCACTAGGTCTTGGTCTTGGTCTCGAAAATTGTGGACCGGACCTGGTATTGGTCTTGACAATTTTTAGGTACTTTTTTTCTGAACCCCCCCCCCCCCCTCCCCCCTGGGTACGCCACTAGCTATGCTAGTATAGGCATTTTCTGGCAAAGAGGAATTTGTTTGAATGGTAGTACTTATTCGTACTGCTGGTTAAATTTTCCCTCTTCTTTCAATTTGGCGCAAGTCATTTTTTCACACACTGGACAAAAAAAGTCAGTGTTCTCCCAAGCTTGAACGAAAATTTGTTTTGTTAGTGGCACTTGATAGATGAGACTATTGGGCATCTATCGACATGAACAAATCTTCAAAATATTTTGAAATGTAATTTTGACAGATTTTTCAAAAGTGTAACGCTTTTTTGATACGCCCTGTATAGCTACATTGCGTTCCTTTGTCGTAGTATATTGGTTTGGACCTTCTGGACCTTTTGTTTAACATTGTTTAATTCATCCAATTTCAGGATGTGTCTCCACGGTTATATTTTCAGGGGCATAGATGCTTACGTAATACCTATTCTTCAAGCGGGGGAGGGGGGGGGGGGGGGGGTGGGGGGGTGTGGGGAATGAATGAATATATCATCCCCCCTGTTGAATGGGTATCAATGACAGATCTACGCCGATGATATATTGTGACCGAAGCAGGTCATGTATTTATATTACTGCGTTTGTTGTATTTGTAGGTCCTTGTATTCCAGCAAGTGATAACATTATATATGATTAAGTATGCTTGGAATTGCACACCGACCTCTGCGTCTTTCTGCATCCCTCGTCCAACTGGTTAATATTCATTATGTCAAAACTAAGGAACGTGGGCCCAACGTGGGTAATCCGTGGGAGGAGGGGGGGGGGGGGGTGGTCGAGGGACCCCTTCTGGAAAGAACACAGTGCCGTGTAACAGTGTGAGCACACTGTATTTCACAGTGTGGATCACAGTGTGAGTACAATGTATAGACTATGTTAAATCGGAGCGTTTCCATAGTGTTAACAGTATACAATATATAATTCGACATTACATAAGGCAGGAACATATTTGATGTCTAATTAGTATTTATTTAATACATTTAATAGCCTATTTTTCTTTGCTCATTTTTAATTATTTAAATATTTCTAGTCAGTTTCCTCTATGTTTGAATTTAATTTATAGTAAAAAGCTGCATCACTGCGCGTGCATGATCCCGCGCCTTTCTCTAGAAAAGTTGATTGAATTATCCTTGGGATTGTGCCCGGTTTATATAGCTTCTGACTAATCGAGCATTGAAAAGGGCTTTATGGGAACGCCCCCCCCCCCCCCCCCCCCCCCTCATTCAAGAGTCTTCGTGGCTCGATGGGTTGAGCACCGGGTTTAGTTCCCGACGAAGCCTTTTTTTCTTTGCTCATTTTCAATTATTTAAATATTTCTAGTTAGTTTCCTCTATGTTTGAATTTAATTTTATTATTTACTTTCATACCCTGTACTAACTAAGGGATTTTAAACAATAATTACACATCATCCAACCATATATTTAGAACGGTTGTTACTATCAGTATTGTTATTATCACTAGAGCTCTACGCCATGTGTCGGAAATCACTACAAACACTAACAAATGTATCATTGCTGATTCATTTACCCACATGGAAAATTGCAGTATTTTGGAAAACATGGGCGATTTTACTAATTATATTAAAAGGTGTTCCGAAACACTTTTGTTAGTCATATATTTAGTATTTTTTGTCACATTTCTTCTTTGAAATAGTCGCGCAACGAAAATTAACACTTACCATTATTTGTGGTTGAGAAACACTGCCTATTTATGTATTAAAAAAAACAAATAGTAATTGCAACTATGTGCATCAGATGACTGGGGTAAAACTATCATTGTAAAGCGCTTAGAGATGATTATCAATCATAAGCCAAGTTTATTATTATTGTTTATTTGAAATAGCATTTGTTAAAAATATCAGCATTTCCTGTTGTTTGTCATGTCACGCTTTATTTACATTTTTAAGAAGGTTAGTTCTTTTTAAACATAGTTGGTTGCACAGGGAGGCCAAAAGCTGCCTTTCCTTCGTACTTCTGACTGTATTCCTTGAAAGGATTGAAGTTCTTGCGTTTAATCTTCGTTATTATTACTGCTCTATGGCGCACACCATCGAGCGTCTCGACACGCCCGTTGCCATCCAGGCTTTGCCTCCCTTTTCTCAGACTGAATCAAGATATCTACATATTCTGGGGTGCTGAAAGGATTGGGCCTCAATGCAATTTCCTCTAGACGTTGGAGGCTTCTGTGCATTTCCATGATACGTTCGCAAATACAATCCTCTACGATTTTGAATTCTTCTGCATGCTTCTTGAAAACCTGTTCTGCAGTTAACTTTTTGCCTGTCGCTTGGTTGTACCGGCTTTTGAGGTCCGAGTAAGTCCTCTCCTCTTTCTCACTGAAGAATTCATATTTGAACTGCTGATTGACGTGCCTGTTCCATAAACACTGTCCTGGGCAGACAGTGCAATTCCCATCAGGATTCATTACAGCACATCTTTTCTTGTGCTCGTCATTTGGTGTTTTGCAAGGATAGTGGCATGTTATGTTACAGTGGAGACAGTTGGTAATAAAATTACCAATTGCTGTTGGAACCTTGCGACTCTTTTGCACGTCTACCTCGTAGACAAAGTCTTTGTTTGCATCAATATCAGCCTCGTGTTGTTCCAAAATACGTTGCTCCGCCTGAAGCTCGTCAAGCTTGTCGTATCCCAGTTTGATCTGTAGCTGTATACCTTCTACTGCTGCCTCTAACCGTTGTCTTTCCTTCAGGACTTCTTGGGTGAGTGAAAGACTTCTTGACTCTACCTGCCCCAGAGATAAGAAGAAGCGAGTCATGCTCTTAGTGCCCATTTTCCAGAACATTTTGTCAAAACAATCGCCCTCGTCTTCTTCTTCACTGTTGGTACCTGAGGATTGGCTACCCACCATTCTGTTGGCAAACAAAGCAGAGTTGTTGAATTTGAACATGCTTTTTGAGCCAGGGAAATTTGCTGCTTTTATAGCATCTAATACAGGGGGTTTCTGACCGTCGGCAAACGTGATTAAGAACATCATGTTGCGTTCTATATCTTTGCCAAAAACCGCAAGAACAGAGTCAAACACGTACCTCTGCGTGTGCGTCAATCTGGCTTGGGATGCCTGTGCCACAAAACCAATAACATCTATGTGGTCAATGTGATGCAATGATGAATCCAAAAAGAAATCGCGTATTTGATCAACGATTACCTGGTCTCTGTCAATGCCTCTTGTATCGCCAAATCCAGGTGTGTCAATTACCGTTAGTGTGTAGTCTAGCTGTGACAATTTAATTGGGCAAATGGTGTACGATGTGATCATCTGAGTCTGACTATGTGCCTGACTCTTTGCGCCGCCTTCCCCTTCATCAACGATGATCTTGAATCGGAAATTGTCCTCCCAATCGACACCCAAAATGTAATTCATCATTCCATTGATGAGTGTACTCTTGCCTGCACCCGTTGCCCCTACTACCATCACAACAACATGCCGTTTTCCAGAAGGAATTGCTCCACCGAAATTGTAAGTTTGGTACTTATTACGTATGCCATGTTTTCCTTTTCTTGGATTGATCATGTATACATCCGGTTCCCCTTTCAAAGCGTCGCCTTTCTTAAGGCATTTGCACTCTGCGATCAACTTACGGAATTTTTTCGATCGCTCATCCACTGCAAGTGCTGTACAAACATCAACTGGTGTACAATAAGCACTACTAGCTGCACCCGAGCATACGGCAGAGACTGATATTCTGTATGTAGTGTTGGGATTAAGGTCTTCAAAAATGCAAGAGCAACCATCTCCTTCACTTTCAACCTTCAATATCAGATCCGGATTAGGGTCACTGACTGGTACCAATTTCACTCGGTAGCTCTCAACCTGCACCCCAACACCGATCGCTGTTGGTGCATCCCATGTCATAGTAAGTCCTGTCTTAGAAACTCGACCCTTTCTCACGTCATAAGGAGGACTGCATGGGAGGGTGGTTACATCACTAATCCGACTCAATGTGGAGTCCCCAACCTCGCAAGTCGCTGCGACCTTGAATTCGTAGTTGATATTAGGTCTCAGATCGGTTATGGTGACTTTAGTGGCGGTTTCTTTCGTTCTGTATTCAGACCATCCGGTATCATTGGTCGATGATTTTTCTCTGAATTTCACGACATAGGACTGCACATGTGAACGACCAGCTTCTGGTTCGGTCCATTTCATTGTTACAGAATCATGAGATGTTTCAATGATTTTTGGCTCAGAAGGTGCACCAGGCGGTTCGAAACCCTTTTCGAGGTCACCGTGATAGCCGTAGACGAATATTGAGCCACCTTCGACTGATGGTTCTTCACCATCATCGAAGCCCATTACAACAAAGAGTGTCGATTTTGATTCGTCGTTCGCTTTTGCAAACTCTTTGAAATCCTTAGCGTTGGACCTCATTTGCTTGGCAATTGCTTTATTGTCGACCCATTCACATTGTGGAGTAAATGGTTCAGGAGTCTGCGATTTGAGGTAGCGTGAGAGAGCCTTAAGATATGTATCCTCGAGCTCAATCGAGGTGAAAGAAAATGCTACTACATGATCATGTGAGAAATCCATCACTAGCTCATCTAGATCTTCGCGAGATCGAATGAATGTGTATGACTCTAAGTGTTGCATGTATGCCTTCAAGACATTTATCTCCTTTTCTCGACATTTCACCCATCGTTCTAACTCCCGCATATTGAATGGGGATTGCCCGCACTCTGAAATGATGTCTAGCAGTACCTTTTCTTCAGTTTCCCCGCCACGGATCTTCGGTAGTGCTTTTGAGATCTTTTGATGAAGAACATTCTTGTACTCAAGGATTAACTTTTTGAACAAGTCAACCTTTTCGGCATATTTGGGGAAATCTTTGTAAATCTTAGTCTTTTCAACATCGTTACACTTGGTCATCCAATGATCTAAGCCCTCTAAAATGTCCTTGATTTGACCAACAAGATTTAGACTAATTTCTCTGATCATTCTTGCCGCATTGGTGTCTAACTTAGACAGAGGTAGGAGCAACACAATCACGGGCACAGCAAGCTCCCCAGAATCCCCAAGCATTGATGGTAGCTGGGTGTAGATTGTTACAGCCTCCTGAAAGGTTGAAGGGTTGCTTTTAAGGGCAAAGTCGCCATAGAACTTACATTGAATCTTGTCAGCCTCACTTCTCTCGATATCATCCATTTTCAGATCCCCTTCACCTTCTACACTTAAACACGGAATCATTTTGATGATTGCAGTAACGTGTCCTTGTATCTTTTGTTCACTCTCCTCCTTCTTCAAATACCTGTCGAAAACAAAGAAAGCCTGAGCCCCATACAAAATGCCCACTACTACATGGGTACCAATGCCTTGATCAAAAACATATGAATGTTGGACATTGTGCCTCCCGAGATGTTTCATCGTTAACTGTTCAAACCTTACCGTTGTCTTGTACTTAAGGGTTATACGAGTCTGGCGACAGCTTTTTTTCTTGTCATTGATGTACTTCGCAGAACCCCCCAGAGTAACAAGACCTCCCATTAAACTTGCCTTTAGCGATGCGTTGATGTCAAGTGCAGTCGACTTTTCATCGATACTGTTAGATGCTATGACGTTGCATTGTGTTCCTTGATGAGTTCGAACATCACGGTCGTTCTTTAGCACTTGTGGGTCCCACAGTGTAATCCCAGGAATTGGTTTGTCACTGCGGCAGTCATAGAGCATGCCGAGGTGCATCGGTCTCCCAAGGGCAGGAAGCTCTAAAGTCCGCTCATCACCCGCATTCTCCTTTAAGTGAAATAAGACAAAGATAATTATAAACTAAAGTAATGACATTTGGAAAAGATGCTTCGCTAAAACAATGGATACATTCGAGCATGGTGATAGAGGCCGATTTACGGCTTTAGCACTGTTGATCCAAAATAATCTTGGGCTTGGATGGTGTAAGAAAATTGACCTTGACTTTTTATCACAATTAAAACTTCAGTTTCCCGCAGACGGTGTGCGTTGCTAGGTGTGAAATATAGTATCGAGTGTGTTTCAGGCCCGTTTCAGGGCGGTTTTAGTGAATGGAACGTAATTCCTTAGCATTGTGTGCCCCCACTGCATTGTGTTGCCCTTGGCTGGAATGCTCCCCAGGGAGTGGACAACGTGCACTTTGTGTGCTGGATTGATTGCTAGTGTTTAGTCAACATCAACGACCTTAAAGATAACGTTCGGACAAATTCAAGCTTCTAATGATTGAAAGACAGAACTACTAGGTCACTGAATACTATAAAGGTACGATTGTGAATTCTTATAATTGGTTTTGAAATTGTAATGACACAAATTCGCGAACGAGCTTATTCTCTCCCACAATGCACACATTTGTGACGTGAGTGACTCACACATATCTATGTTTTTTTCACAGCAGCGAATGTGTTCTTTCGATCGGACTTCTACAATGCTCGATCATGATTAGTTTAGTCCACGCTGGGCCACTGACCGTACCTCTGAGCATTACCGCATTGTTGAACCATTTGAAAATACTTGCCTGCCCGATATTGTAACACGTTTGGCTTTCATCGGAATTTGAAAAGACACAAAGTTTTGTAAACGTGGTTATTCACTGTGCAGTTGTACCGGATTCAAGCCTACTAACAAATTAAGCAAGGTGAGGATACTATCCTTTATTGTGTGCCGTATAATTTAGTTATTTCCTCAGAGTTATTGACATTAGAAAAATCTTTTAGAAATCAACCAAAGTTAGTCAAATATTAAAAATATTTAAGCATATTCCTTGATTTATTTCCAAATTACTGTATTTTTTGTTATCGTCCGGAATGTCCCTTTAACACCGCACTTGTGTGTGTTCGAAATTTGACGTATTTCCGGCAGTAGCTAATGCTGTCTGCTGGTATTCACTTCTTACAAATCGTCTGAACGTTTCCAGTAGATATAGAAGGATAAATATGACACCCACGTGAAAATGTACATCAAACAACGCTGTAATCTGAATTCTACGAGTAAAACATGACAACGAACGTGAAAGAAATAAACTAACTCGAAATTTCACACGGGCAAGATTAAATCTAACGTAATCTGCGATATAACACGCACTAAAATGTAGCAGTTTCCGCCCAATGTCCCTGCCGTTACATCACCAGAACGACATGATTACGGTCACCGCCGAGTCGCTTGACGGGTGTTGAAACGAGGTTCAATATATTGTCGTTTTTCTTTTCTCTGATGCGTGAGTGCTTGGAGAGTAATGTCTTAGCTTTCTATGAATCTTAAATTTAAGTTCGCATGTTCCCGGCATTTCCAGGAGGCCTATAAACCCACAAACTCTGGTTTTTACATACGCCTCCTTCGCACGTTTCGCTTTATTCATTATATCGATGAATAAACACAATGAACGACATTTAATTTTGATCATTGTGTATTTTGTACACATTGGTTCATTTTATAATACAATATTTGATTTTGTTAATTTGTTCATACCTTTGTTTATAATTATGCTGAAAAGTGTGGAAATAAACATATATCAAACATGTCAAATATCATTTGCATGATTAGGCTATATTGATCGAATTTGCATATTCCCGCAAAGTGAGTAAACACACTAAGAAAAGAGGGTAAAACCAGCAAATTATTTGCCACATGGGCAGCACCTGTATATGTGCACATTTGCATTTTATATTACAAAAAAAACCTTCGACCACTTCTGACAACTTTGTGTTTAACGTTGCACCTTTAATCTAAAGTGCAACTGTACACTGTATCTACAGGTGCAAGGTCCCACCTTGAGATGAGCTACCACCGTTGCACATTAAAGTCACCTTAAAGGGATCAAGTATCTTTGTTGGCATGCAAAAAGTGACGAGTGGCTGATACAATGTATATTTGTTATCATCTGATATGTCCACTGGGTGTCGTGTGGAAACTTCAAGTTGAGTGGACATAATATGGACGGGAAATGAGCAAAAATGCAAAGTGATGTTCACTAACACATTGCACATACTTTGCACACAGTTTTGGGGATCCAGTGGATTATTTAACATCTGAACACTTCAATCGTAATATCTTTTAACGAAAGGGAAATTTGAAAAACCGAAATCTGTCCCATGATTGTATTGTTAATACAAATACAACAAGGAATCGAAGGAACCGTTAGAATTCCAATTGGATTTTGAGGATTTGGACAATGTTACTAAGTCCCTTTTTGTAAGGTGCAGAAAAAGATATAAAGATCAAAAGTGCAACCATTTTGAACTAAATTCACTTTTTTCACTTCAAATAATCGATTATTACTATTTGTCTCAGCGAAAAAAAGAAAAAGAAACAAGAATTAACAAATTTGCACCTAGATCGGTGCAAACCGTTGCCACACTGGGAGCAACTTAAAAGGTGTAACTTCTGGCAAAGTGCTCTAGCTGCATCAAATAATTTGAGGGTTAAAAGTTGCACTGTTAAGGGGCAATTTAGAACTCTTAACCCTATTAAGGCCGGGCTATTTGAGGTCTTCAGCAGGCCGGGGGGGGGGGGGGGGGGGGGCCATTATGGCCCCCCCCCCCTAAGATCTCGGCCGCAGAGCGGCCGATCGCCGTAAAAAATTGCACGCGTGATAAGTGAAGTGTATATAATACAATGGTAATTTTTAAAAATTTTGAAAAATTCATTAATTTGCATATTTATGGTAATTTATGCAAATAAGTCATGAAATTCATATTTTTACCCATAAATCATATATTCTTCATAATTAAACTCTGGTTTTCACTACATATATTCTTTAGAGCATTTGGAATGATACTACAACAAAAAAAATTGGAAGAGCCCGGTTCTTCCTTTTGTTTTCTATTGTTTTATTAATTTCTTATGTATTTCTTTGTTTTTTTAACTTATGTATTTTATTGTTTTTGTTGTTTATTTTATTTCTAACTACAATTTAACTGTTTTGAACCCCAAAACCAACATATAAAATGTAAACAACACCAAATATCTAATAATACACCTCATTTTATGAAAATTGATATTTCCATATGTTTTGTACACAAATCACGAAATTTAGCGATTTTCTGGCTGACATTCATAGACAAAAGGTCACGTGACTTTGTAACGGAGGGTCCGATTTTCGAAATTTTTGTTTTAAAACGTGCGCAAGACCCGAAAGAAAAAAGTCACCAAGCAGCGGCGCGTCATCTTGCAGCGTTTTGGAGCAATAAAAAAAATTCCGGAGGGGGGGGGGGGCCATTATGGCCCCCCCCCCCCCCCCCCCCCCGGCCTTAATAGGGTTAAAGGGATAGTTGAGTTCTGGTAAGGAGAGTACAGTTTTAGTGAAACTGAATTTTAGTAACCAAAACCTGCATCATTACATTACAAACTAATAGTTATAACTAGAAAGGAACACAACATTACAAATGACGTAGTAAAGATCATGTTATCATTCAAAAAGAGCCGTTAAAACGTAAGAGGGCGCTCTCTAAACACTCATCGGTTTCAACCATTTTGAATAAAATATTGTGCATGTGATGCTTTGTTGAAATAGTGATTAGATAGAGAAATAACCAACAACTATTTAAATACCTATTTGTAACTTTTTTTGAAAAGAGGAAGCATTTTTTTGAATTTGTAACGGCTGGTTCAAAATTCTCTAATAAACCCGGGGCCCCGGGTTTATTACAAATTGTTATATTTATGGATATTTCAGCCGTTTCTGAACCGATTTTGATCAAACAAAGATGATTTTATTGTTTAAATATTATGCTCTTTCAAATTTTACACACAGTTTTTCATTACCTCACAAACCAATTAAGTAGTCTAGCGCCCTCTCTACCAAAACTCAACTTTCCCCTTAAAATGTATAGTTGCACTCTTATGCAAGTATGGAATTATGCACCTTTACAGAGCAACTAAGGGGTCAGGCGGTTTGCACCTTTTCAAAGGTGCAAGTTTACCCTTTTCTTCTTAGTGTGTAATGAGAACTCGAAACGTTAAATGACATGTATATAAACTTTTCCAAGGTTTTTTGGGGGCAACAAATCAATCTTGATTCTTTTTCCCATATATCACTATGGCAACTTTCTCAAATCCAAGATTGATGCTCCTCAGTTTACCTATATTATGATACACGACTTAATTGTTTGGTTACATTAAATCGATAAACAATTTTGTTGGATGTTCAATTATTGGAACTAGCATCTAAAATACTTAAATCACAATATAGTTGCTTTCAGTAAAACATAACAGTGTTGGATGATTCGAGGCCGGCCTCGGCCTTGAGGCCGGACTCGAGGCCGGCATTGCCGGCCTCAGCCTCGGACTCGGGGACCCTGGCCTCGGCCTCGGACTCGAAGGTCGCGGACTCGATGACTCGGGCCGAGTCCAGCTCGAGGCCGGCCAATTTTCCTATTTCCGCAACTAGAACGTTCAGGAAAGATCTCTAATTCGGTCTGACCAATCACAATGATTGATTATTTTACATTTCCCACCTTTTTGTATGTATTTCTCTGTCGCGCAGATCAGTGGATGTATCTATATGCATATATGTGTACATGAATATTGTGTGCCTGTATATGGGTGACGGAGATGGTGGCGGAGATCAACTTCCGAGGGTCTAGAACTAGACTAGGCAGTAAGCAATGCTGACTCCAGCCCGACCGCCGCGCCACAGCTGAGGCAGTGCAAGTGACGGCTGATCGAAGCTGAAAGTGGCACAATTTTGGCAATATAAACGCTTTCAAACATCGCATGAAGACAAACTTTTTTTCCAGAAAGATAACAAAATATGCTACAATTTGTATGTAAACATTGAGTATGTTTTGTTATTGATCGTATAACAGAATACTGTGGTCAGGTGCAGAATTCATTTTGAAATTAGTATTGCATAGCTTAGTGAGGGCGCCCTACTCAACAGTGAGGGCGATATTTAAAAAAAAGTGAGACATGTTGGGAAAGCTTTGAAGGAAGTGTTACAAAATCATAAATAAACTAGTCACTGCAATTCACCATAAATATGACCGACATTGGCAATATTGCTAATGTGACACACGTAGGGTTAAAGGGGTAGTTTAGTTTTGGTAAGGCTGAACTTTAGTAGCCAATACCTGCACAGTAACATTATAAACTAATACTTATAACTCCACCATGCTCGAAAAGAAATCAAAATTAAAAACGACAAAGTAAAAAGCCTGTTATCATTCAAAAAGAGCCATTAAAACACAAGAGGGCGCTTTTTAAAAAGTGATTGGTTTCAACCATTTTTCGTACGAAATTATGCATGTGATGTTTTATTGATATCTATATTATAATAAGAGGACGGTGTTTGTGTCGGTCGTCAAGATTTGTCCAGAATTGGCTGTTTTTAAGCCATTGTATGGGCAATAAATCGCGATGCAGCTTCTACCGGTTTGTGACGTGCGGGCGAAGAACAAACCCATAGTGCGTTTTTACTAACCTAAGGGATACCTCAAACATAGAACAAGTTTGACAGCAAAATTATACCATACAGCACCGCACGTACGCAATGCACTGCAGCACTGGTACAGTACAAATATGTGCACCGGGCCTGCATGTATTGCGTACTATACGGGTACGGTATTCAAAGGATGCGAAAGCGACGCGATCGCATTGATTTTGATATTTTATTTTTGAAGCGAAACAAGACTGACATTGATTATCTCCTTGTGGGAACATAATTTTGTATTTAGATAGTTATATGGTGTTCGTTGTTTTCAATTGTCAAATTCAGTATTTGGTCGGTAGCGAACAAGGGTGCGGAATGCTTCGACTCGACGTATTTACCATACCAATGGCAAGACACGGCACACGTACGCTGCATGCGTGAGTGACTGACTGACGATCGGTGCATTTTTGTTTCATCATATACCGAGTGTTGTTTCAACACCATATTCGTACAATTCGAAGGAAAACATTGGGGCTACCAAAATATGTTGTTCACTTGCACTTGAAAGTTGAAATATTTAGAAAGGCGTTTTGTAAATGTCTATTCGAAGTACATAAGTATTTATTTTTGTATTTTTAAGTATTAAAAGCTGTAGCCTACTTGTGCAAGAATTAGGGTTATTTTTCCTTGCCAATTCGTACAGGATTCGTAAAAGATTTTTTGAAAATAGTCGTACAAAATTTTCGAAGCCTAGACCGAAGAATTTGTCGACATTTTCGAGACTGAGACCAGGTCCAGTTCCAAATGTTCAAGGCCGAGACCAAGACTCATTGGGGGAGGGGGGGGGGGGGGGGGGGTTGTCGAAGAAAATCTTTGAAGCAGAGACCGAGAATTTTCGAAATTTTTGAGAACGATGAGACCAAGACCAATTGGTTGAGAATCCTGTAATAAGCGAGGGGGGGGGGAAAGGTGGTGGTCGTAGAACATTTCAAAGCCGAGACCGAAACTTTTTGACACTTTCGAGGCCGAGACCACGGTTCTTCGCACTTTTCGAGGCCGAGACCATCGATAATGACGGTCGAGACCGCTAAAATGTGGTCTCAAGACCAGTTAAGATTTGAAAAGGGAGGGAGGGGGGGGGGGGGTTCAAACCCCCCAAAACGGCATTTTTTTGGTCAAAGGGGGGGGGGGTGGAGGTTCGAACCCCCCCCCCCCCCCCCCCCCCCCCCCCCCGGGTACGCCTATGACTACCTACAATACTACTACTACTACTTCTACTACTAATAATACTACTACTACTACTACTACTACTACTACTACTACTACTACTACTACTACTACTACTACTAACATAGGCGTACCCAGGGGGGGGATTTGGGGGGTTCAAACCCCCCCCCCCCCCCCCCCCTCTGACCAAATAATGGCTGTTTTAGGAGGTTTGAACCCCCCTTTTAAAATTTTAGCCGGTCTCGAGACTACTTTTAAGCGGTCTCGACCGTCTAAAACCTGGTCTCGACCGACTAAGACTGATCTCGACCGACTAAATCTGGTCTCGGCCCACAACATTTTTGAAGATCTCCGGTCGCTGGCTCGAAAAAAAAAAGTACTTGGTCTCAGCTTAATTGCTGAGAGGGGTTTTCAAGTTTGACGGTACTTGGTCTCGGTCTCGAAAATGTTGAAAGTACCTGATCTCGGTTTCGAAAAAAAATTTACGGACACCGCCCCTCCCCCCCACTGAGAGGTTTTTTTTATTTTTGAAAGTACGAAAGTACTTGGTCTCGGTTTCGAAACAAATTTACGGACACCGCCCCCCTTCCCCCCCCCCCCCCTTCCCCATTCCCCCTCCCCCCCCCCCCCCCCCCCCCACTGAGAGGGGTTTTCAACTTTGAAGGTACTTGGTCTCAACAATTTTGAACGTACTTGGTCTCGATTTCACATTTTACGGACAACCCCCCCCCCTCCCCCCTCCGTTATTATGAATCTGTATACTGTACGTATGTTTAGTGACTCTGAACTTGACGAAATGCTGACCAAATCGTACACTGATAGGCTACACTCCTATAACTTATTTAACTAACAATGTTTTACCTTAACAATAATTTTGTCCATCTGAATTATTATAACCATATAAACAAAGAATCCATTACTTATGTTTTTTTACACTACTCGGACATATACAATAAATAAGAGTTACAAAAATACAACATTCAACATATCTCACTCAAAGATCTGGTGACGGGTAATTTTCTAGTAATGATTAAATAGCGAGATCATTAACAACTATTTAAAAAACGATTTTGAACATTTTTGAAAAAGTGCAAGCATTTAAAAAAATTTTGTCTAAAAATCATCTAATTATTTGGGCCCCAAATAATTATAAGATCAGATATATTTATTCATATTTCAGCCGTTTCTGGGTCGATTTTGACCAAATAAAGTTTATTCTGCCATTCAAATTGCATGTTCTCTCAAATTCGACACTCAGTTTTTCATTACTTCACAACAAAATTGTGATGTGCAGCGCCCTCTCTACCAAAACTAAACTACCCCTTTAATCACTTGATTCAGTGATAGATCAATATTGCCTTTGGTAAATAAAAAGAATAAATGTAAAATGAAATTAATGAAAACAAAAAATTGGATTCAGATTCGGATGGTCTGGACTCGGACTCGGCCTCGGACTCGGATGGTCTGGACTCGGACTTGGCCTCGGACTCGGATTGGGTGGACTCGGTTACAACACTGAAACAATAGTTTCATAAAATAAATGCTGTTAAATTGGCAAATACCATTATATATTAAACAAAATACTAATTGCGGCCAACTTGGATTTATGTGAGTTGCCAAGGTGATACGTCGAATTAAGTATCATAAATATACATTTATTTCCCCCCGAAACCTTGGAGAAGTGGTATTTATCGAATGATTAAAGTATTCAACGTTACCCTTTAGAGAAAATATAAAGTCAATAGATCACTTAATATCCCTCATAAGATCGTTTTACCATTGAATTTCACAAATGATAGTTTTGGACAACACGCGCAATCCCCGCGCAATCACGTGACCGGGCTTGTTAGTAATTATAAAACGGCTCTGGTAAATTCAGTAACGTGATTGGTTAAATCCAGTTACGTGACTATTCATTACATTTCAACAAACAAACAAGAAAAGGCGTAACACACATGTGTTGTCACTTTTTGTTGCGCGATATTTGCACGGCTGTGACGTCACAATAATAATAATAATAATGTTTCGATTTTGATACCGCCTAATATGATTTGATAATCATCTCTAAGCGCTTTACAATGATATTATTACCCCGGTCATAGGATACAATGCAAACCAGCACACATTGTGTGCACCATCTCCACTCCCTGGGGAGCATTCCTTCCAAGCGGCTCATGGGCATTGAGAAGATCGTTCACATAAAGGCTTTCACCTCCTACCGGTCCCCATTTATACACCTGGGTAGAGAGCAATGCTTGTTTACATAGTTCTACGAAGTCAAACTTGGGAAAGTGATTAAAAAAAAGAAGGAAAATGCTTCGTTTTGTAAATAATCTGTTCTGTAGTAAATAAATCTTAGCGGTTTCGTAAATTATATGGTATGTGGTTTGATATTGGGAAGTTTTGGAATGGAAATGCATACAATTCTTTGATAATTCTCACTTTTAACGGGAACATTTTCGGATTTTCGGCAATTACCCATCGACTGCATTTGATCTGTTGAGCTGCAGAGTCAAATTCAGTGAAGCGAGTGCACTCTAGTCCCTCTAGTGATGATTAATTTGGTAAATTCCTAACAAATTCACACTCTAGAGAGTAGATAGACTGGGTTACTAATTGTGGCGAGTCTGTTTTCAATAATCTAGCAAAATAAAACAATCCGTGGTTGAGCCTGTTTTATAAAACAAATAATACTACGGTCTTGTTATCGTGCGTGTCATGTAAATGCATCGACTATCGGCTATGTTAGCTGTGCGCATGCACACCTCGCTGTGCTAGCAAGCGTACAGCTAACATAGCCGCTAGTCAATGCATTTACTGACACGCACGTACAAGACCGTAGTATTACTTGTATATTATAAAACGGCTCCGGTAAATTCAGTAACGTGATTGGCTAATACCGATCACGTGGGCATTGATTACTTTTCACCAACTGCACCACCGTGCCGATACTGCGCAACCACCGTGCCGATACCGCGCAACCATCGTGCCGAAGGTGTGCAACCCCGTGACGTCGCAATGCTTGTTTACATAGTTCTACGAAGACAAACTTGCGAAAGTGGAGGGGAAAAAATGTAAAATGCTTCGTTTTTGTAAATTATCTGTATTGTAGTAAATCAATCTTAGCAGTTTCGTAAATGATATGGTATGTGGTTTGATATTGGTAAGTTTTGGAATGGAAATGCATAAAATGCTTTGATAATTCTCATTTTACGGGAATTTTTTTCGGCAATTTCTGGTGGACTGCGTTTGATCTGCTGAGCTTCACATTCAGTGAAGCGAGTGCAGGTACGGTAGTCGGATGGTGAATTTTGTAAATTCATATTCACACTCTAGAGGGTAGATAGACTGGGTTACTAATTGTGGCATGGCAAGTCTGTTTAAAAAAATCCAGCAAAAAAAAACGATTCCGTGGTTGAGCTCGTGTTATAAAACAAATAATACACGCGTTGCGCACTAGGCTACGCCTAGGCTACGCCTCGTGCGCAACGCACAGCTAACAGAGCCTCGCGTGCGATGCATTTACACAATGCACTCTAGACCGTGTATTATTTGTATATTAATACTATTATTATCGGAAATAATATCGCTAGTGATATTCGTTTGTCTCGCAATGTATGGTCAAACTAGGAATCTAAAAGATCATGACGTTTCGTGTGCCGCTGCAACACTTTGTCAAATGATATTATCTAATGTAGACAATCGGTATTTATGCTCTACCGTGGCTCCCAACGCAGAATCTCACATAAGCGAGCACGCTCCCGATAGGTCAAAAACGGGCCGCGTCAATTGGCCGGTGCACACGGGCAATCAACCAATCAACGGAACACTGGTTCGGTCCGCCTACCGAACCAGCGTACAATACGTCGCCATGACACTCCCCTACAATCCGGCCCCCCACCGGTTGATTCGAAACGCACGGACGAGCTAATGGCTTGGTCACACGATACTTGCGACGACCTGCAACAGCTTGCGATTGGTCACGTGCACATATGAAAGGCGGATTTTGCCAAAGTCTGTAATACATCACCGCCCTGTACAAACTCACTGCAGATATACAATATAAACACTCACAAAATGTTCCGCAATTCAAGGATGAGCGTTAATATCTCTCTGCTCTTATATTGATATGGTCTTGATGCACAACTTATGGAATACTACCACCACTACTACTACTACTACTACTACTACTACTACTACTACTACTACTACTACTACTACTACTACTACTCCTAATAATACTATCATAATAATAATATCATATAATACCATATCAAAGACAAATGTTGCAAAATATAAACATACTTAGGACGTGGTGCAAGCTTTTGGCTTTTAGCTCATACAAAGACCCCCAATGGGCCAAATATAAATTACCGCGGTAAACAAGGTAGAAAAACGACAACAATAATAATAACTGTGGAACATGAAGGACCCAAGAGCGCAAGAGCCGAGACCCCCCCCCCCCCCCCCCCCTCCCCCCCACCTTCGTTGTCACGTGGATGCCGATCCCAATCATGACAATACAAATATGTCGGTTGAATACCTCCCTTTCAATGGTGAGGGTGTGTAATGAGAATAAATAACTTTTGATGAAAAGCAGAAATATCTAGAGGCTTGCCAGGAGTATTCAGGATAAATCATTGTCTACCAAACAATGCATCGTTGCCATGGATACAATTTCAATAGGTCACCGCAATTACCGCATGCGATGAGACTTGCCTGAAGTATTCAGGATTAAGTATTGTCTACCAAACCATGAATATTTGCCATGGATACAATTTCAATGGGACAATGGGTGACCTGTAGCCACCGCACTAACCGCATTCACCGCATGCTCTCTCTCTCTCTTCTATCGCAACGGATTTTGAACCGACTTTTTGATGTTCAAAAACCTTGCGACAAGACTTGCGACGGGAACCTGCCGTCGCAAGAGAACACACGGCGCATGCGTTCCACGTGACCGGTCGTGCTATTGTTTGATCAACAACCCAAAACCGGGCTTATAATGCTTATTAAGCACAATAAATCAGATGTAAGGTTTATTTTAGCCGAAATGTAATACACAAAACCTATTTATGGCTATAATTGGGAATTAGACCGAATTTATTGCGATATTTGCATTCTGTTGTAACGTCTAGTTATTTCGAACATAGTCTTGTTGCAGGCTGTTGCAGGTCGTTGCAAGTATCGTGTGACCAAGCCATAAGCCACCTTCTTGCTACAACGCTCATATATAACTATATGAGCCTGTATGATAGAGGTACAAGCTGCGGGTGCAGTAGTGCCTCTTTATACAGGCCATACACTAATATATAAAAGCAATCATATATAAATATGTATTGTATTATGATTATCTCAGTTTGTAAGTGAAGTGGAAAAAAGAAGACAAAGTTATGTCGCTACATGTTTTTTTTTTTTTTTTTTGTATAATTCAGTTAATATCATACAATATTGTCGAGTATGTATATATTATGTTGATGCCAAGCTACACATCAGTGACGGGAGTCCCAATGTGAGAGCAGGCACCAGACATACATGTAGTAGGAGTGAGTTTGTTTATTTTGTATTGTATTATGATTATCTCAGAAGACAAAGGTATACCATGTATTATGTATTTGCACTAACATGCACAAAATAAGCCCACTAAATGTTTGCACTAATTTGTTTAAGAATTACTTTATTAAGAAGAAGGAAACTAAAAATGCATATTGCGATAATTCATTAGTAGCTTTAAAATAGTGTTTATTTATGAAGATATTTGTTTTGTTTGATTTCGCTTTATTATTATACTATTATAATTACGTGTTGTAAGAGGATTGTTTTGACCATAAGAGGCCCACTTCCACATATGTGGCGGGAGTCCCGATGTGAGAGGTGGGCTTTGTTATTGAAATAAGGAAAATTGTTATATTTTTGTATATAAAAGTAATATTCATAATAAGGTAGGAGAAAAGAAAACAAATGAAATATCGCAATATTTTTAGCGGTGCCATAGAAATATTTTGTTGATGATATATAAAATTGTATAATATTTTAAAAATATGTGAAGATGAAATCAATAGAAAAGCAATTGGCAACAATAGTCAGATTTGACTGATTGCCACCAAACTAAACAACAACAACAACTCATATCTACGTATCAATTTCAGGGCTGGGCGCCCGTATGTTCAATCAATAATAGTAAATATATTATCCATTGCGGATATTATTGTTTACATAGACTGAGTAGAGAAAAGGTGAACATTTATGCTAGCAATATGCCCAATCGTTCGCGCAAATGCTATGAACGATCGGATTTTTCGATTTAGATTAATTTTGCTTACTTCTTCGAGTTCACGATTGAGAAATCTTATCGTGTTTTTGGCAGGATTATAATAGCTCCTGACCACACGAGCATTAAACAGCTTAGTGGTTTAAGGAACGAACACCGCACCAGGGATTTGTGTAGTTCAGCAATCGGGCGTTCTTGAGTTTGAATCCCGGAAAACCCCTATTTTCGTTGCTCTTTTTATTTAAATTATAGACATTATTTTTGGTCATTTTCTCTATATTTTGAAAGACAAAAACAGTTGGTAAATGCTCTTTACCATGTGTATGTTTCAGCGATGCCACAGTCGTTGTGTTCTGCCCTTTTGGTCAGATTTTTAACAGTTATTTGGATGTGGTGTGGCAAGATTGGTAAAGCGCGCGCTTTCCGATCATGAGATCCTGAGTTTGAACCCTCCACACCGCCGTCCTTCAGCAAGACAATTTATCCACAATTGCTGCTCCCTACCAAGGAGTATAAATGGGTACTTGGTTGGGTGTTAAATTAGCTTGTAGCGCTCTACATCATAGGGCAGCTTGAGCTAGTATGCTCCCCTGGTAGTTGAGATGGTGCACAATATAATTGTGTGGGTTTGAACTGTACCTGATGACCAAGGGTAATAGTGCGCCTCTGAATATTGCACCTAGATATACGGCGCTCTTTACATGCTATATATTAGTATTAACTATAAGCATGTGTCCGAGTCCAGTCAGTCCGAGTCCGAGTCCAAGTCCGAGTCCGGCCTTCCAAGTCCGAGTCCGAGTCCGGCACATGTGCAAATATAAATAAATAAATAAATAAATGAATAAATAAATGAATAAATAAATAAATAAATAAATAAATAAATAAATAAATAAATAAATAAATAAATAAATAAAATACATGAATACATAAATACATAAATAAATAAATAAATAAATAAATAAATAAATATATAAATAAATAAATAAATAAATAAATTAATTAATTAATAAAAAAAAAATAAAACAAATTAATGAATGAATGTATAAATAAATAAGTAAATAAATAAATGAATAAATTAAAAAAAAAAAATAATAATAAATAAATAAATAAATAAATAAATAAATAAATACAAAATAAATGAATAAATAAATAAATAAATAAATTAATTAATTAATTAATCAATAGATAAATAAAAAAATAAAAAAATGAATGAATGAATGAATAAATAAATAAATAAATAAATAAATAAATAAATACATACATACATACATACATACATACATACATACATACATACATACATACATACATACATACATACATACATACATACATACATACATACATACATACATACATAAATAAATAAATAAATAAAAAATACATAAATGATATATTGATATATAAAAGCTGTGAAAGAACTTCCTTCCCCTTCGAATATTGCTACAGAACTCGCTGCGACACCATTGACCGTCCTATGTTAAAGGGATAGTTGAGTTCTGGAAGAGAGAGTTCAGTTTTAGTAAAACTTAATTTTAGTAACCAAAACCTGCACCATTACATTACAAACTAATAGTTATAACTCCACCATGCTCAAAACGAATTAAACAAATACAAACGACTAAGTTTCAATGCCTATTATCATTAAAAAAAAGAGCTGTTTAAACTAAAGAGGGCGCTTTAAAAAACGTATTTGTTTAAACAATTTTAAATAAAATATTGTGCATGTGATGTTTCGTTGAAATAGTGATTAGATAATCAACAACTATCTAAAAACCTCTTTTGAACAATTTTGAAAAGAGGAAGCATTTTAAAACGAATTTTAACGGCTGGTCCAAAATTATCGAATACTTGTGGGGCCCCACATTTATTACAAATGGATATGTTTATGGATATATCAGCCGTTTCTGAACCGATTTTTATCACATAAAGTTTATTCTGCCATTAAAATGGTATGCTCTTTCAAATTTGAAACTCAGTTTTTCTTTATCTCACAAAAACATTTTTTTTGTGTAGCGCCCTCTGTACCAAAACTCAACTATCCCTTTAAGATATCTATACAATTTGAAAAAATAGAAAACATAAATAAATGATATATTGATTGATATATAAAAGCTGTGAAAGAACTTCCTCCAAAAGTAGAAACACGGAAGACAGTCCAGGGCAGGCAGTGGACTACTACTCCGTGATCCGATTTGGCTGAAATTTATGTGAGTGATTCGATATATTTGAAAATATTGTGTGAAATTTTGATGAAATTTCGGCGAGTGGAAACTGAGATATCCGTTTGGATACGAAACTGCATTAGCGCCAAAATTCCCCGGTCTCGTGCCGGACTCGTCGCCGAGTCATCGAGTCACGGGCCCCGAGTCCGAGTCCGAGGCCGAGTCATGAACCTTCGAGTCCGAGTCCGAGTCCGAGTCCGGCACAAACGGACTCGATTCCGGTCTCGAGTCCGAGACCGGACTCGAGTCACACATCACTGAGTCTATAAGCACGGCATATTACCATTATCACGATTACAAACGATTTCATTTAGGAGCCTATTCTTCTGTAAGTGAGAGAAAATAATTGTTAACATAAGTTATTGGAGAGTAAAGCACGTGGCACATACTAACCGGAGGTTGCATGTGAGGCGGCGGTGACATCCCATCTTGTCCGATGTGAGCATTCTGACCCGGTATGCGCCCCTGTAGTTGCTGATTGGACATGTGCCCATGCGATGGTTGACTACACATGTGCCCCATTACTTGTTGACCGGCAATGTGCCCCTGTTGTGAATGTTGGATGGGCACACCCTTTGGTGAGGGCGGGCCGCTCTGTGTGCCGGCCTGTTGAAGCTGCTGCTGAGTCTGAGGATGAGTGGGGTTTGAGGTCTTCTGCTGAAGGTTGCAGGAGGGCTCCTGGTCGGAGGCCGTAGGCGGATTCTGCCTCTGTACAAGGCGTTTAGAGGCGTCCTGGTCCTTGGTTGAGGTCTGCATGGAGGTCTTGGAGGATAGGCCACCGCTCTGATTCAACTTCTCCTGGACCTTGAAGTTATTGGATTTTCTGCCGTCACTTGCGGACTGAGAACCAATTGCCTGTGAAAAAAACACGACGTTTTAAAGGACTGTCCATTGATGGCGCATCATCAATTAGTTTTAGAAATGCATCAGAAGGTTGTTTCACTAAACAAAACAACAACAACAACAACAACTACTACTAATACTACTACTACTACTACTACTACTACTACTACTACTACTAGTAGTTATAGGGACATCTCTCCGCATATACCAAATTAATGCGGAAGGTATGTCACACGCAAAAAGTGACTACCTCGCTAGATCAGCAAAGGATCTTGATATCGACATTATCCTCCTACAAGAAACCCATATCCGTGATGAGACGTGTGCATCTAAGCTTCGCGTCTACGGCTTCAAGCTCATTGCGGCCGTGCACCACGCCAAGTATGGAGTTGCTATCTACCTAAGACATGACCTGACATACTGTTGTGTCTTTGAGGAATCTTCCAATGATGACATATTCACAGCCACCGTGAAAGTTGGAGATATAACAATCACTAACATTTACAAACCACCAAAAACGAACTGGCCCTCTCCTGCACTTCAGACCCATGCCCACCCTGAAGTCCATGCTGGAGATTTCAACAGTCACCACTCATCCTGGGGCTATACCAAAGATGACGAAGATGGAGAGCAACTGGAGATGTGTGAATCAGCCTGCTACCGTTACCTCCTTCATGATGCCAAACAACCAGGAACTTTCCACTCAAGCAGATGGAGAAGGGATTACAATCCGGATCTCTGCTTTTTGTCCAAAACCAAAAGTGGCCGCCCACTACATGCATCTCGCAAGATACTTCCGCTCTTCCCTCATAGCCAACATCGCCCAGCTTTGATCCATATTGGTGTAGAGATACCTCTTATCCAATCAAAGCCCCAACCACGATGGAACTTTAGGAAAGCTGACTGGAAAGCCTTTACAGATGACGTGGAGGAGCAAATCACTAATCTTGAACCAGTCCCCCAAAGCTACACATCCTTCTGCAATATCCTCAAGGGCACTGCCAAGAAACACATACCTCGTGGCTTTCGTAAAGTCTACACACCTTGCTGGCTGCCAGAATCAGAAGAGCTCCTCAAGCAGTATGAATCCACTGGTGATCCAGACATCGCAAAAGAACTCTTGGATTCCCTTGACACAGCTAGACAAAAGCGCTGGCAAGAGACTGTAGAAGATCTCAACTTTACACACTCGAGTCGGAAGGCTTGGAACCTTCTTCGACATCTTGGAGCAGCAACACCGGTTCAACATCAACCTCCTAAAGTTACAGAAAATGCTGTTGCTTGACGCCTGCTCCTCAATTCCAAGGTACCTTCTACAAAGGCATCACGTAAAGAAGTCAAGAAGAACCTTTCCAAGTCCTACTCAACATCAGCAAAGACTTCCCCACTTGCTAGACCTTACAC
Organism: Echinarachnius parma; assembly: GCA_037951105.1. NCBI lineage: Eukaryota > Metazoa > Echinodermata > Echinoidea > Clypeasteroida > Echinarachniidae > Echinarachnius > Echinarachnius parma. Next base: position 24,225 of record JBAMJV010006569.1, read on the forward strand.
TAGAGAAGATGTCGACATTGGTCTCTCATCCACAAAATCAGGGAAAGCAGCTGGAATGATGGAATCTACCAAGAATTCCTGAAGAACCTTGGACCAAAAGGCCGCGGCTGGCTGGCCTCATTCTTCACATGCATCCACTCTTCCGGAATTATCCCAAAAGCTTGGAGAGAGGCTAAAGTGATTACGGCTGGTCCAAAATTATCGAATACTTGTGGGGCCCCACATTTATTACAAATGGATATGTTTATGGATATATCAGCCGTTTCTGAACCGATTTTTATCAAATAAAGTTTATTCTGCCATTAAAATGGTATGCTCTTTCAAATTTGACACTCAGTTTTTCATTATCTCACCAAAAAAAAATTTTGTGTAGCGCCCTCTCTACCAAAACTCAACTATCTCTTTAAGATATCTATACAATTTGAAAAAATAGAAAACATAAATAAATGATATATTGATTGATATATAAAAGCTGTGAAAGAACTTCCTCCAAAAGTAGAAACACGGAAGACAGTCTAGGGCAGGCAGTGGACTACTACTCCGTGATCCGATTTGGCTGAAATTTATGTGAGTGATTCGATATATTTGAAAATATTGTGTGAAATTTTGATGAAATTTCGGCGAGTGGAAACTGAGATATCCGTTTGAATACGAAACTGCATTAGCGCCAAAATTCCCCGGTCTCGTGCCGGACTCGTCGCCGAGTCATCGTGTCACGGGCCCCGAGTCCGAGTCCGAGACCGAGTCATGAACCTTCGAGTCCGAGTCCGGCACAAACGGACTCGAGTCCGGTCTCGAGTCCGAGACCGGACTCGAGTCACACATCACTGAGTCTATAAGCACGTCATATTACCATTATCACGATTACAAACGATTTCATTTAGGAGCCTATTCTTCTGTAAGTGAGAGAAAATAATTGTTAACATAAGTTATTGGAGAGTAAAGCACGTGGCACATACTAACCGGAGGTTGCATGTGAGGCGGCGGTGACATCCCATCTTGTCCGATGTGAGCATGCTGACCCGGTATGCGCCCCTGTAGTTGATGATTGGACATGTGCCCATGCGATGGTTGACTAGACATGTGCCCCAGTACTTGTTGACCGGCAATGTGCCCCTGTTGTGAATGTTGGATGGGCACACCCTTTGGTGAGGGCGGGCCGCTCTGTGTGCCGGCCTGTTGAAGCTGCTGCTGAGTCTGAGGATGAGTGGGGTTTGTGGTCGTCTGCTGAAGGTTGCAGGAGGGCTCCTGGTCGGAGGCCGTAGGCGGATTCTGCCTCTGTACAAGGCGTATAGAGGCGCCCTGGTACTTGGTTGAGGTCTGCATGGAGGTCTTGGAGGATAGGCCACCGCTCTGATTCAACTTCTCCTGGACCTTGAAGTTACCGGATTTTCTGCCGTCACTTGCGGACTGAAAACCGATTGCCTGTGAAAAAAACACGACGTTTTCAAGGACTGTCCATTGATGGCGCATCATCAATTAGTTTTAGAAATGCATCAGAAGGTTGTTTCACTAAACAAAACAACAACAACAACAACTACTACTACTACTACTATTACTACTACTACTACTACTACTACTACTACTACTACTACTAATACTACTACTACTACTACTACTACTAGTTATAGGGACATCTCTCCGCATATACCAAATTAACGCAAAAAGTGACTACCTCGCTAGATCAGCAAAGAATCATGATATCGACATTATCCTCCTACAAGAAACCCATATCCGTGATGAGACGTGTGCATCTAAGCTTCGCGTCTACGGCTTCAAGCTCATTGCGGCCGTGCACCACGCCAAGTATGGAGTTGCTACCTACCTAAGACATGACCTGACAGACTTTTGTGTCTTTGAGGAATCTTCCAATGATGACATCTTCACAGCCACCGTGAAAGTTGGAGATATAACAATCACTAACATTTACAAACCACCAAAAACGAACTGGCCCTCTCCTGCACTTCAGACCCATGCCCACCCTGAAGTCCATGCTGGAGATTTCAACAGTCACCACTCATCCTGGGGCTATGCCAAAGATGACGAAGATGGAGAGCAACTGGAGATGTGTGCATCAGCCTGCTACCGTTACCTCCTTCATGATGCCAAACAACCAGGAACTTTCCACTCAAGCAGATGGAGAAGGGATTACAATCCGGATCTCTGCTTTTTGTCCAAAACCAAAAATGGCCGCCCACTACATGCATCTCGCAAGTTACTTCCGCTCTTCCCTCATAGCCAACATCGCCCAGCTTTGATCCATATTGGTGTAGAGATACCTCTTATCCAATCAAAGCCCCAACCACGATGGAACTTTAGGAAAGCTGACTGGAAAGCCTTTACAAATGACGTGGAGGAGCAAATCACTAATCTTGAACCAGTCCCCCAAAGCTACACATCCTTCTGCAATATCCTCAAGGACACTGCCAAGAAACACATACCTCGTGGCTTTCGTAAAGTCTACACACCTTGCTGGCTGCCAGAATCAGAAGAGCTCCTCAAGCAGTATGAATCCACTGGTGATCCAGACATCGCAAAAGAACTCTTGGATTCCCTTGACACAGCTAGACAAAAGCGCTGGCAAGAGACTGTAGAAGATCTCAACTTTACACACTCGAGTCGGAAGGCTTGGAACCTTCTTCGACATCTTGGAGCAGCAACACCGGTTCAACATCAACCTCCTAAAGTTACAGAAAATGCTGTTGCTTGACGCCTGCTCCTCAATTCCAAGGTACCTTCTACAAAGACATCACGTAAAGAAGTCAAGAAGAACCTTTCCAAGTCCTACTCAACATCAACAAAGACTTCCCCACTTGCTAGACCTTACACTAGAGAAGATGTCGACATTGGTCTCTCATCCACAAAATCAGGGAAAGCAGCTGGAATTGATGGAATCTACCAAGAATTCCTGAAGAACCTTGGACCAAAAGGCCGCGGCTGGCTGGCCTCATTCTTCACATCCCTCCACTCTTCCGGAGTTATCCCAAAGGCTTGGAGAGAGGCTAAAGTGATTGCGATCATTAAACCAGGGAAACATGCGAACGACCCTGCAAGCTACCGTCCCATCTCTCTTCTGTGCACATCCTACAAATTGTTCGAGCGTCTCCTTCTGGTCAGGATTAGCCCATTGGTAGAACCTGTGCTACCAAAGGAGCAAGCAGGCTTCAGACCAAAAAGGAGCTGCTCCGACCAAGTCCTAGCCCTCACTACATTCATCGAGGCAGGATATCAGCGCGCCCTCAAAACGGGTGTTGCACTGAATGACCTCTCATCAGCCTACGACACTGTATGGAGACATGGCCTGCTACTCAAAGCCTCCCGCATCTTCAAGTGTCAGACAACCATGCGCATCCTTGCTTCCCTACTCAGCAACGTAAGATTCAGAGTTTCACTTGGAGGACAAACAAGCTCGGCTAGAACCCTCAACGACGGCCTCCCTCAAGGATCTGTCTTGGTCCCGATGCTTTTCAACATCTATGTTAGTGACATGCCGTAGACCACTTCCAGGAAATCTGCATATGCAGATGATCTTGCATTAGCTACCCAATCCACCGATTTCAACGTACTTAGCACAACTCTCACCGAAGACATGAAGAAGATGGAGGACTACTTCACCTACTGGCGCCTTCGTCCCAATCACAATTGACTACAACCACTGCCTTCCATCTCAGTAACCGACAAGCGAAAACAGAACTGAAGGTCATCTTCTGTGGCAAAACAGTCAAGCATGAAGAGTTCCCCAAATACCTTGGAGTTACCCTGGACCGCAGCCTCACTTATCGTGAACATCTCAAGAGGGTTTCTGCACAACTGAAGACCAGAGTCAACATTATCCGGAAGCTTGCAGGAAACAGCTCGGTTTTAGGCACACAAACCCTTCGAACAGCCTGCATAGCACTAGTCTACTCTGTTGCAGAGTACTGCTCACCAGTGTGGACAGAGAGCTGCCATACCAGGAAGGGAGAGGTAATTTTGAACTCAGCTATGAGAATAATTACTGGTACCCTTAAGTCAGCACCTCTTCAATGGCTACCTGCTATCTCCCACATCGCTCCCACTGGAGTACGCTTACAGGAGATAATGCGCAAGGAACTACACCGCACCTCCACCAACCCAGACCTACCTATCCACGAGGACCTAGGGAACCTACCAAAAATGCGCCTTAAATCACGGACACCCTTTTGGACTTCTGCAAAGTCTCTAGAAGAGTTTGACCTAAAAGGAGAATGGCGCAAAACTTGGGCGGAATCCGACTTCCCTAACCAAGACCTTGTACAGGACCCTACGTCAGAGCCAGCAGGCTTCAACCTCCCCAGAAAGTAATGGGTGACTCTGAACAGGGTAAGAACACTCCATGCTAGGTCAGCCCATCATCTCCATCAATGGAAAATGAAAGACAGCCCTGAATGTGACTGTGGGAATCCAGTCCAGACAGTGCAGCTGGCATGTGGTAAACAACTGCCCTCTCCGACGTTTCCCTGATAGTTTTGAGGGGATTCATCAGACAACAGATGCTGCTCTGACCTGGCTGAGAAATCTAGACTTATTTATAAAATGTGCATATATGTCATACGAAACAAACAAACAAACTATCATTACTACTACTACTACTACTACTACTACTACTACTACTACTACTACTACTACTACTACTACTACTACTACTAATAATAATAATAATACTACTACTACTACTACTACTACTACTACTACTACTACTACTACTACTACTACTACTACTACTACTACTACTACTACTACTACTACTACTACTACTACTACTACTACTACTACTACTACTACTACTACTACTACTACTACTACTACTACTACTACTACTACTACTACTACTACTAGTCACTACTACTACTACTACTACACTACTACTACTACTACTACTACTACTACTACTACTACTACTACTACTACTACTACTACTACTACTTCTACTACTACTACTACTACTACTTATACTACTACGACAACAACAGCAAAAAAAGAATATTATATTTACGTTCCGTGTTCTGTGGTTGGTTCCGCAATTGCCCATAATTGCATAACCAAGAATCGTTTCAAGATTTCGTCTTTCCAAGATATCCTTATGGTAATTAGGAAAACAATGTGTAAAAAAAAAGAGGTAACCATAATCCATGGCCGAGTGAGCACACATTACAGAGAAAATAGTCATATTTCAAAATTCGCAAAAGTATTATCATCATTACACATTATTGAGAATTGGAAATTTAAAAATGCACTGTTTCTCAATTGCAATTAATGCATTTAGCCACATGCGCTGTTTCACATTATAAAACGGCTCCGGTAAATTCGGTAACGTGATTGGTTAAATCCTGTCACGTGACTACTTATTAATTTCAACAAACATGCACAACCGTGCAGTAACTGCGCAACACACGTGCGATGTCACTTTTCGTTGCGCACTTTTTGCACGGCTGTGACGTCACAATTCTTGTTTACGTTGTTTCGATCTATTGTCATTGAAGTAAAAACTCGCGAATAGTCATCGTAACAAAAGATGGAAAATGCTTTGTTTTGTAAATTATCTGTTCCGTAGTAAATACATGTTGGCAGTTTCGTAAAATATATGGTATGAGGTTTGATATTACTAAGTTTGGGAATGGAAATGTTTACAGTCCTTTTATAATTCTCACTTTTACGGACAATTTTCTGGCGATTTCGCATCGAAATGAATTTGGTGAATTTGACTCTGACAGAGCAGTTTGCTGCAGAGTGAAATCAGTCAGTGAGTGCAGTAGTGATGATGAATTATGTAAATTCATAATAAATTCACACTCTAGAGAGTAGATAGACTGGGTTACTAATTGTGGCAAGTCTGTTTTCAATAATCTAGCAAAATAAAACAATCCGTGGTTGAGCCTGTTTTATAAAACAAATAATACTACGGTCTTATTATCGTGCGTCATGTAAATGCATCGCACTCTCGGTTTTGTTAGATGTGCGCATACGCACATCTAACAAAACCTCGCGTGCGATGCAATTTACACAACGCACTCGAGACCGTGTATTATTTGTATAACAATGTACAGGCACGCGCAATGCCTTGTGACTTTTGAATTGGGCCATTTTGTCTTTAATCTGTGGTCATTCAGCCATAAAGTGATAAATATCTCTGATTTTCACACACATCGAACATAACAACTGTACCAATATTGTGGTGAGATGTCATTCTGAAACAATTATCGGTTTTGAAATTATGAGCAGTTGTTTAGGGGGTAGTTACTTTTTGTGTTCGGTTTATATCAAACGACCACTCCACTGCCATCTAGGCCTATATTAGGCTTGTTAAGGGCCAACAATATGGGCGTTGACTGCACTTTGGAGTACGATTGTTTTACTTGGCACACATATTCCTTGGATCAAAAGAAAAAAATTCATCCAAAGAGACACTCTGTATCTATGAAAATTATGCCTAATTTCCATAATTTATGCAAATTTATTCTATGAAAATGGTGTTTTAAATTCCTTAGATCAAAAGGAGAAAATTAGTCCACAGAGACACACTATATCGATGCAAATTAGGCCTAATTTCCATAATTTATGCAAATCTATTGATGGGAATGGGATATTCTATGAAAATTCTGTATTTATTGAGATATTTGGCGGAAAAACATTTAAAAATAGAAGACCTCGGGTAAATCAAGGTCAGTGGATCAATCTAGCAGATTATTTAAACGTTTGGTGACCGTCTAACCCCTCAAATTCAAGATGGCCACCAGCAGCAATGTTAAAATTCGCACATTTTGTGTTATTGTTGAACTCCATATCTGTATGATATGTCTAGTACAATCTTGACTGGGATGTAAAAATCAATTGTTGACTCATCCTTGAAACAAACTAAGAAGATATGTCAAAAGCGACCCACAATTCCTATATAAATTAGCCTCATTTGCATAATTTATGTATAATGACACAGGAATGTAATTTATTATGATAATATCATCTCCATTGAAATACTTGAATTTTAACATTCCTGCGGCGGCCACATTGGATTCCTGAGACAAGATGACTGCCAATGCTGACAATAACCTGCTAACAGTATTTGCTTACTTTGACTTACCCTAGTTCATCAACTGCAGAGGTTAAAACGTCAATTATTTAAATAAAGACTACAATTTCATAATATATCACATTTGTGTACTAATGTATACATTATGCAAATTTGTCTAATTAACATCTATAGAGTGTGCTTCTTTTGATAATTATTCTTAGTTTGTTCCAAGGATGGATCCACAATTGATTCAGACATCCAAGCAATTGTTAAAATAGACACATCACACATGTTTGTACCATGATTAGTTCAAAAGTAAAACTAAATATACAAAATTTAACATTCCTGCCAACGGCCATCTTAGATTTGAGGGACTAGATGGCCATGAAAGGTTAAAATAATCTGCTAGATTGATCCTCTGGCCTTGATTCACCCTAGACCATCTATTTCCAAAGTTATTCTCTCAAGTATTTCAATAAAAACACCACTTTACAAAGAATATCCCATTTTCATGAATAAATTTGCATACATTATGGAAAATAGGCCTAATTTGCATATATATAATGTGTCTCTGTGGATGAATTTTCTCCTTTTGATCCAAGGAATATGAAAACACCATTTGCGTAGAATATCCCATTTTCATGAATACATTTGCATAAATTAATTAATTTGCATAGATATATCTCTTTGGATGAATTTTTTTCTTTTGATCCAAGGAATATTTGTGCCAAGTAAAACATTCGTACTCCAAAATGCACGCACGGACCCCTTAACAAGCCTACTATCTATATAATCACTATTTCAACCAGGAGGGGGGGGGGGGGGGGGGGGGGTAAATTTAGCCACCATGATGGTCTTGGCTGAACGTGATTAGAAGCTTTTTTGAAACGTCACAAAACGTCATCAAAAGTATGACAGGCTGTGTATTTCGAAATTGATCTGGAATAAATACATCACATTGAGTGATGAAAATATTGACCATCTCTATATCTTGCGTTATTAATTTGTGTTGCCCTTTTCTACTCCATAAATAAAACCACTTTTTAGGTATATTTTGTGTTAAATACTGTTAATGATTGCTTTCGAATTGCCGCCTTTCATACACGGATCACTGTGTCAGCCAAGGGCAAAAATTGTTATCAAACGCATGGCGCGCAAAATCACAAGTGTACGCATTTATGTCATCTTAGCCATAGAAAACGTACAGTATGAGTGCGCTTGGTAAAGTGCGCGCCTTACGCACATTCCTATTGTTTCGTCATATCATTTCCCCACAATGCAGTCGTGTGACGAAGTTCCGGCCTTCATAACTGCTTATAACAAGGCTGTCAGTCCGCCATTGATTCATGTACAAAATGTACAGGGTACGGTCACTGCGCGCGATACAGTTTACCTTCTCGTTCTACAACGGCAATTGGTGTCATACTTCTTTGATTTCAACCAAACATCACATGCACAATATTTTATTTTAAATGGTTGAAACTAACCAGTTTTTAGAGAGCGCCCTCTTGAGTTTTAACGGTTCTTTTTTAATGATAACATACTTTTATTGGTATTTTGTATTCCTTTTGAGAATGCTGGACATATTACTATTAGTTTGTAGTGTAATGGTGCAGGTTTTGGTTACTAAAATTAAGTTTGACCAAAACTGTACTCTCTTTACCAAAACTCAACTATCTCTGTAACTGTTACTTATGCTACTCTTACTTCTTAGTTTAGTTTAGTTTAGTTCTTGTTACTTCTTGTTACTACTGACTAACTCAACTAAGTTTGGGGACAGGGTTTTTATACCTTATTACATATTCAAAACATATCATAGCTTACATTTCTAATAAGGGGGCGGGACTTATAAATCTTGACTATATCTTTAAGGGACAGCCCCTCTGTTGCAAGCCAACTTTCAAAAGTTGCGAGGTTATTGTCTTATATAAAAGAAAATAACATTTAATAGCATGCCTGAACAAATTTGGGCTTGAAATCTCTTTTTCGTGAAGTTATAGACCTAAATCTAATAAACCATAGTCCAACGGTTAATTGTGCATTATACGTCTATTCACCCGTCGAGAAAGTTCGCTCACAGATTGCACGAAGTGCCACAGCGCTATGCGTGACCCCTATGTGACCCGCGCTAGCTACGTGACCCGCGCAACAAATAACAATGGGTAAGCGGTTACTAAACAAAATAACCAAACATCGCTTAAATTGACTACATGTAATTATATATTCTTAATTTGTTTTTCTTTTTTCCCGTGACATACCTTTACAAATGTCGGCTTCACAATACCTTAACAAGAATAAGTACAATATTGTTGTAATATTATGCTAAATATGTTAAACCCCTTTATTGACCGATATATAGTTTGATGGAGGGCCGCATTCGTTTTTCATTCGTAGAATCCAAATTACAGGGCTGTTCGATATGATTGTTTGTGTGTGTGTTACATTCATCCCCATCCGTCAACTGGAAACTGTTCAGACGTTTTCTAAAAGAGGACCTGTCCCTTTAATACAACACTCGATCATGATTACCAAGGTTGCCCCATGATACAATTGTCTGATTGGAAGTTCATACCAAAGAGAGGAAACTATTATTTCCATTGGCTAGTGACTACTTCAAAAGCTTACATGTAAGCTAGTACTACCCAAGCTAATACTGTTCCCAGTAAGCCAAGTTCATATTAGGGCAATTCCACGCCAAAGTGGACATTTGACCAACAAATTTACAAGCATTTTTATGATACAAATTTGGTATCAAATCAAAGCTTAAATTCAATATTTTGGGAATTCAATGAGAACATTTTAGTTTTACATAATTTTATTTGTTTTTTATAATAAATTTATAACCATAGTTGAACCCCACAAATTTGACATTTTTGTGAAAAAGTGTTTTGATCCTGTGTTTCTTTTATATTTCCCCAAGTTAAGCCTAAAAACCATTATTCTGACTCCTGAGATATGACCATTTCGTAAAATAGTAAATTTGTATGATTTATTTGATTTGTTATGCTTCAATGACTTCTTATTTTCAGCCTATGAAAATGTCCTTCCGTTACCGAAAAATCAATATTTTAAATTTTGTGGCTCACATAGTTGTTAGAGAGCAGACTAATCTTCAGTGCAAAGCAAGTTCAAGTAGGCCTTCCCATCGATAACAATTGTATTACTCAGTGTTTCTTCGTTAATTAATAAATAACAAAAGAAAATGTCCTTCCGTTACCATACACATGGTAACAGATGGACAAGGTACCTCATATTACATATTATGACAAAATTTATGTTCAAAAATTGGTCTCTCATATATGAAAACCCAAATAATGAGACAATACCTGCAATGGCCAGCTATCAGTGGCGTAGCGTGGTCAGACTAGTAATTTTCTGTGTTTCAACCAATCAGATTTGTGCATTTAGAACATTTGATCTGGATCACAATTGATTTTATCTCTTTCTGCAACAGGGCCCTTGTACCATGATGCCATTTGTCTGGATTTCTATTGTATGGGGATTAGTAGGTATATTTAACTGTGGTGAGCCAGGGTGTGAATAGGCTCTGATCATGACTTTGAATAGGTTTTTTTTTTAATACAATACACCCCTATATAATTCTTGGACATGGGTGTAGGTCTAAAATAATTAAATTTTACATGAAATTTGCAAACTAAAAACAAGGCTGTAGAAAAAACAAGAAATAATATATCTCCAATTCTTTCATATGTTGTAGAAATTATATCAAGCCAAGATTTAAGCCAAGCAAATTCTCAAAATTATTTGATCCACGAGGTAAAACGGAAGGTCAAAGGTTATTGTATCCAAACTCGCTCATGCATGAACACCATTACAAAATAAATTGACCAAACGGTTAATGGACAATGGCTATTTGAAAAATGGTGCCCACGCCCATTTCTTACAAAACGACCATAGCGCCAAAACCATTGGGCGGATTGGGCTAAAACTTAAATATTTGCGCTTTTAAAGGTTGGAATATCATACATACCAAATATTAAATTTTAAGGGGGCTGCGATGGAAATTTTTACTTTTTTTAAAGGTGATTTGACATGGAATGACCGTACTGTGTCATATCATTCATTATAGTCCATTATGTCCTTCCAATACCGAACATTGGTCCGCTTTGTGTGAAATAACTCAAATATCTGCGGACAAATTTTAATCAAAGAACAAGTAAATTCTTCTTAACACTTCAGAGAATGAAATGTGTACCCTTAAAATATTTTGTATTATTTAATATCACAGAGTTTTAGTTAAAACTGATTTGATAACAAAACCTTGTCCATTTTGGTGTCCTTCCGTTACCGACCTCATTTGTATGCATATTCAATAATGTGCTGAGATAAAAAAAAAAAAAAAAATTATGGGACCTTAAAACTGTATGTTTTGGAAGTATTGTTATCAAAATAGACTGTTCTAACAACACAAGTATTTAAAAATGTCTTTCTTAAAGTTGACAATTTGTGTCTGAGTGTCCTTCCGTTACCATGGATTGACCATGAATAAGGGCCATTGGAGCATGAACTATAGTAAGAAAAAAAATAGAAATGTAAATGCTTGTGATGTCCATATGTTATCTATGATACAAACTCATTTTAGACCACAAAAGAGATGTTTCCTTCTCATAAATGGTCTTTAAATTTAAAAATTAATTGTATTGTACAATTCCTATAGACTTTTCAGAGGTCCTTCCGTTACCGTCCTTCCGTTACCCAACACTGAAGTAATTAATTTCTCATAATTAATATACCGATGGAGATATTTTTCTTAAAAGGTGGTGTTATACTCTGTGAACATAAGGAAATGGACTAGTAGCCAACTTAACATGATAAACCTCGTAACTTCACAGAGATTGGGTCATAACTAAAAAACTTGAAAATCCATGTCCATTTTGGCGTCCTTCCGTTACCGGCCTCATTAGTGTCCATATCTAATTTACATAATGCGGTCAAAATGTTAGAAATAGTGAAAATCAAAGGTGTCCCAACAAGGAGCAAAGACATGCCATTTAGAATTAAAAAAATCAAAAGCAGGATCCTGGAATTATTTGATTTAAGTTCCAAAATTGTGTCTGAATGTCCTTCCGTTACCGTGGAATTGCCCATTAATAGACCAACTAATTCACACCTATCCTATTGAAGATACATATCCATTATGTATTGACTTATCCCAGAATCTCTATTCAAATCCCAACCCTTTGATGTTCCCCAATCCCAAGTCTGCTATTCAAAGCAGGGTTGCCAGATCGCGGCTAGTCTTGACGGCCAGACTCTTTACGTTTCACGGCCAAATTCGGCCAAACTTTTTTTTTCACGGCCACCTTTCACGGCCAAATTGTATACATAAAAAAAGCAGTATATAGGTATACCCCCATGCAAAATCTCTAACAATTCAGACTCTCGATGTCATGGCCAAGGGGAATAGGTCTAATAGAAATAGTTATGTCAAATTTGTACGTGCTGCATGGTCACGTGAATAGAGGGGTATGGGAGTTTAGGCGTACCATTTTGTCTCCCAAAAATAATATTCTTATAAATGAACACCTTTAGTAGACCACTCTATCAACAAATTCACAAAAATATGTTTCCAGAAAAAATATATACAAACACGCATTGTTCATGTGTCTGAATTACGAACAAGACTAATTTGTCCAGAGCGCGTGTTTCTATCAACGCGCTCTGTCCGGTACGTCCAGATCGAGCGAACGAATCGTCCGGGATTCTCTCCAAACACATACGCGTGAATAGCATTGGCGCACTGCACTCGCAAATGTTTGGCCCGTTCTCGCTCGCATGGCAAATGATAGGAATGTTGTACACATTATTTCAAGTTTTATTACATTTTAAAGTAGTTTTAGGGATATATTTTCTGTTTAATTATGAAAAAGGCCAGAAATGAAAATTCACGGCCAGATTTTCTTTTTACGGCCAAAATTCGGCCAAATTTGTTTGGCCGTGAAGTTATTTTTTTTCACGGCCAAACTAAATTTTATTCGGCCAGATTTCTGGAATCTGGCCGAAAAAAAAGGCCAAATGGCAACCCTGATTCAAAGTACAACTATATATAATATCGCTTCATGATTATATGTACTGGTCTATTATATCTAAATCCCTTTTCAACATATTTACCCATCTTCCAAATATACAAGTAGATACTTCCATATTTCACCTAAAAGGGTCCTAACTTCACAACTCTATTATATCCAAAAGGGCCTTAATTCTACCTCGCTACTACAGCATCAAGCAGGGAACAATACGTATATTTTCGTTAAATGGATCTAGTAACTTTGTTTACATGTGATGAATGGTTGATACAATGTATATTCAGGGAAATGGGAAGTCTACAAAAACCACCTCCTTGGAATATTGTTAAAGGGATAGTTGAGTTTTGGAATAGAGGTGCTACACAAAATAATTTGTTTGTGAGATAATGAAAAAGTGAGTGTCAAATTGTAATACTTGTGGGGCCAAACAATTATTTGATATAACTTTATAAACCAGCCGTTAACATGGTTAACATTTAAACAAAATGCTTTCTCTTTTCAAATATTTACAAAAGAGGTTTTTAAATGGTTGATGATAGTCCGGCAGCCATGGTGCTAAACATTGTTTTTAGATAATTAGTTGTTTGTTTATTGATTATGTTTCCTTAGGTATAGTGTAGATGACCAAACAGAAAACTGGAACTTGTCAGTGTTGAGCAATTTTAGATATGGCAAATACAAAATGGCCGCCAAAATAGCCTAGTTTAGGCCTTCAAAATTCAAAATCCTCTGAGATCTCAGCCAAAGAATGAGCTACCACCACCACATTTGGCACGCATATACCTTTGGAGATGGTTTCCAAGTTTAAATAATCAGTTTTTAGAAGAAAAAAATAATTTCTAATTATTACTAATAAATTATGCAAATTTATGCAAATTTCGATTTTTAGTCTTTAAATTAATAATTTCTTGCTTGGTATAATATGTGTGTATGAATATATATCTGTTATGCATCAACTAACAAGATATTCAAAATTTCTAAAGTAAACCTTTCCTCATGTATTCCTTTGTTTTTGGAATGTATTATGTAGTTCTTTGTTTTTTTAACTTATGTATTATATTGAGAGTCGTATACAGCCTAGCTTTCGATCCTAGCAGAATCTTCGTCAGGGCAAATGACAGTTACTACACAAAAAACACAGAATATATACCAACATAAACACATGTATGGATGGGGGGGGCTGATAGGAGGAAAGGAGGCGGAGACACAAAACAATGAAAGCAACTGTGAGTGGGTGAGTGTTAGGGACTGCTTGACCAATCAGGTCAAACAGGCATAGGAGGGTTCTTAATTGGCTGCAGTCAAAGAAAATGTGATGAGAGTGTAAGGCTTAGAGAAGAATAGAGATAGGGAGGATCAAAGAAAGAAATCAAGGTGAGGAAAGAGACAAGTGAACAAAAGACAGTTGATGAGGTGTTGGAGTGCACTGGGGCACTGAGAGGGGGAGAGAACAATAGAGTGGATAATGAGTGTGGGGGATGGGAGTGAGAGGATTAGGACAAAGAAAGTGAAGTGGTGTGTGTTGCAGGATCAGATGAATAGGATAGGCGAGTTCAAAGGAGAAAGTGAAAAGGATAAGGACCCAGTAGGTGATGATCAGTGGGGAAGCAACAGGGACAAATGAATGGGACAGGAAGTACAAAAGAGATAGTGAACAAAAGGAAGCCTGAATTGGTAGGTGATCAGAGGAAAGGTGGAGAGACAAATGAGAGAGGGTGGAACAATATGATAAAAATGGAGGTGGAACTATGCATGATGAGAATGTGGATGTATATGAATAAGCCCATGTCTATGGACAGTGTACCTATAGGGAGAAATTAAATGCAAAATTATAACATATTAATAAACTAACATTATTATGTGTGTGAGTGGTGACAGTGTATATAATAAAATATCAAAGGAAACTGAAATGAATATATGGGGAAAATAAGATGGGAAATAAGAATATAAATAGTATGTGGAACAAAGTAAAGTATCGATATGGGGGTGAAAACAAACAAATGGTGGTGCAGAGGATGAAGGGGAGAGATGCAAAGGTTAATCACTGCCTTATTGGATGTTGAGACCACGGGGATGAATGGTGCAGAGACGTCTTATCCAATACTTCTCTCTGCTGGAGCGGAGTCCGGGCGGTTACCTAGAGATTCTATTCCCTGTAGAATCATGTCAGAAATGGAGTGATTAGGTAGGTTGAAGTGGTTGCCAGCTGGAGCGTCATGTTTGGAGGTGTGGATGGTAGATCTGTGTCCGTAAAAACGTCTACAGGGAATATAAAAGGAAACTGGGTCCTCATCCTTTTCACATTCTCCTTTGAACTCGCCTATCCTATTCATCTGATCCTGCAACACACACCACTTCACTTTCTTTGTCCTAATCCTCTCACTCCCATCCCCCACACTCATAATCCACTCTATTGTTCTCTTCCCCTCTCAGCGCCCCAGTGTACTCCTACACCTCATCAACTGTCTTTTGTTCACTTGTCTCTTTCCTCACCTTGATTTCTTTCTTTGATCCTCCCTACCTCTATTCTTCTCTAAGCCTTACACTCTCATCACATTTTCTTTGACTGCAGCCAATTAAGGACCCTCCTATGCCTTTTTGACCTGATTGGTCAAAGCAGTCCCTAACACTCACCCACTCACAGTTGCTTTCATTGTTTTGTGTCTCCGCCTCCTTTCCTCCTATCAGCCCCCCATCCATACATGTATTTATGTTGGTATATATTCTGTGTTTTGTGTTGTAGTAACTGTCATTTGCCCTGACGAAGATTCTGCTAGGATCGAAAGCTAGGCTGTATACGACTCTCATTTTAACACATTGGCGATTTTTTAGTAGACAAGCAGTTTTCAGCAGTATTTTCCAAATTTATGTATTATATTGTTTTTTTGTCAGTGATTTTTTTTTCTTGCCCAATGTCCAACCACTTTTAACCTACAAATGAATAATTGCAGTGATTGGAATGAAAAATAATGAAGATTTTATGAATCCTAGGAAAAAGTAAATTCCCATAAGAATTGTACACAAATCACAATATTGACCGTTTTCTGGGTTAAAGGGGTAGTTTAGTTTTGGTAGAGAGGGCGCTGCACATCACAATTCTTTTGTGAGGTAATGAAAAACTGAGTGTCGAATTAGAGAGAACATGCAATTTTAATGGCAGAATAAACTTTATTTGGTCAAAATCGGTCCAGAAACGGCTGAAATATCAATAAATATATATGATCTTATAATTATTTGGGGCCCAAATAATTAGATGAATTAAAACAAAAATCAAACAAATGCATACACTTTTTCAAAAATTGTCAAAAGCGTTTTTTAAATAGTTGTTGATTATCTCTCTATTTAATCATGATTTCAATAAAACATCACATGCATAATTTTGTATGAAAAATGGTTAAAACCAATGCCTTTTTAGACAGCGCCCTCTTGTGTTTTAATGGCTCTTTAAAAAAAATGATAACAGGCTTTTTACTTAGTCCCCCTTAAAAAAAGTCAGGTCCCCCTTAAAAATGTCTGTACTCTCTTACTATTTTGTAACAACCATCTTGTAACAAATTTGGTGGACCATACAAGGAGGAGACATCCCCGGTAGCAAACTGCTGTAACAAGCAAAATGTGAGGGGTATGACCGACTTGTGAGAGTACGGGTAATCGTCCTGGTCTACCTTCTCGTGGTGGGGACTGTCAACCTGTTGTCTAGCACAACAGGGCGAACAGACCAGGGTGGTTAGGAGAGGAGTGTCTCGTCCACCTAGCTTACAATATGAGCGAAACTGTTTCACAATGGAAGTACACACCAACAGCACCAGGGTTAGAGCCCCTGCCACTACTAACCTGCCAACCCAGCCAGTGGTCCTGCAACAAGCAGAGAACAATGACGCAACAGCTCGAAAGCCTATCGGTACACGTCATAGTCCCCCTCCAGTTGGACTAAGAGCAGACCGAACTTTGCCTGGAGGAGTTGCTGCTGATGCACCACCGACAAGGAAAGCACCACTACTAACAACAAAAAAACAGATAGGAATCGGTACATGGAACGTACGGACACTGCTTCAACCAGGAAGTCTAGATATTTTGTTGCACCAGCTAAAAGGATTTACATGGGAGGTCATCGGGATCGCAGAAACCCATTGGACGGACATGGGCGACTTCATCCATGATGGCCACAGGATTCTATGCTCAGGCAAAGATAACATTCATAGAGAAGGAGTTGCACTGATCCTAAGCAAAACGGCCCAAAATGCTCTTCTTGGTTTCAACCCTTATTACCAAGAATGATTTCAGCAAGATTCGAAGTACAGACAGGATCAATGACAATAATACAAGTCTACGCTCCTAACACAGCCAATAGTGAAGAGGAAATTGAGGAATTTTATAACCTACTGCAAGCAACAATAGAGAAAACCCCAAGGAAAGACATTCTTGTGATAATGGGAGACTTGAACGCAAAAGTAGGATCCGACTACAAGCAATGGGACTAGGTTATAGGTCGACACGGACTCGGGGAAGCCAATCAAAGAGGAGAAAAGCTTCTTAACTTTTGCGCTGCAAACGACCTAGTCATCACCAACACGCTATACCAACAAAGTAAACAAAGCCGACAATGGACATGGGAATCACCGGATCAAAAAACTCATAATAAGATTGATTTTATTATGATCAACAAAAAGTGGAAAAACTCGATCAGTAACTCAAGAAGCTTTCCCAGCGCCGATGTAGGATCGGACCACCAGCTAGTCATGACCAACCTACGTCTCAAACTCAAAGCGAAACCAAGACCACAGTACCTGAAGAGGTACGATGTCTTCAAACTTAAAGACCCTAACATTCGAGCAGACTATGACATTGCAATAGGTGGAAGGTTTGGCCCTCTATTAGATGAAGATGACACGGACGCTGAGGGTCTATGGAAAGAAGTCAAAACAGCCTTCAACGAAACATCGCAGGAAGTACTGGGATATAAAAAGTCCAAGCAACAAGAACCCTGGATAAGCAAGGAGGTTCTCCAGCTGAGTGACGAGAGAAAGAAAGCTAAACAAGAAAAACAAAGTGACCCAAACAAGAGATCAAGATATAATTTCCTTAACAGAGAGATTCGGAGGAAAACAAAAGGCTGCAGGGACAAGTGGATACAAGATCTATGCAAGAAAGTGGAAACTTCACACCAGGCCACCAAATCCAAAGAAGTCTACACTACAATTAAACAAATCACTAAGAAATCTAACATTAGAATGCAGGCAGTGAAAAGTAAAGATGGAGAAATCCTCACAGATATAGAGGACGTTAAAGGGAGATGGAAAGAAAGCTTTGAAGAACTGTACAACAACCAGAACCCAACAAATGAAGAAGCTACCAACATACCACAGATGACCAGCCTCGATCCAGTCCCAGATATCCTGCGAGAAGAAGTTGAAAGTGCTGTTCGAAAACTCACAGAAGGAAAAGCACCTGGATTCGACTGTGTTACAGGAGAGGAACTTAAAGCTGCTGGATCAACAGGCATTGACATACTCCACACTCTGTGCAATAGAATATGGCAGGAAGAAACCTTCCCGGCTGACTGGGGAAAGGCCATAATAACCCCTATTTACAAGAAAAAGGACAAACTCAATTGTGGAAATTACCGGGGTATTAGCTTGCTCAGTCATGCCGGCAAAGTGTTCAGCATTATCCTCCAGCAAAGGATCGTGAAGACAACCGAAGAAGTACTGTCCGAAGCACAAGCCGGATTCCGCCCAGGACGATCCACAATGGACCAGTTGTTCACTCTAAGACAAATAATCGAAAAGCGCCTTGAAAAGAACCAGAGTCTCCTCTGCTGCTTCATTGACTTTGAAAAGGCATTCGACTCCATCTGGCAGGAAGGTCTATGGAAAGCAATGAAATTCTTTGGCTATTCATTGAAATATATCAACCTACTCCGAGCACTCTACCAACAATCTAACAGCGCAGTCAGAGTAAACGGCGAACTGACCGACTGGTTCAGAACCACTGTTGGTGTTCGCCAAGGTTGTGTCATGTCCCCCAACTATTCAACATTCTACTCGAAGTGGTGATGCTGTATGCTACACACGACACCAAGATTGGCGTACAAGTACAGGGACACCTCATCAACAACCTACGATTTGCTGACGACATTGTCCTAGTAGCAGACAATGAGACCTGCAAACAATAGTGGACCAAGTGCATGAAAACAGCTCAAACTTTGGACTGAAAATCAATATTTCCAAAACAGAAGTACAAGCCATAAGCAAACAACCTCAAAGGCTGAACATAATCATTGATGGAAAACAACTCAAACAAGTGGACAAGTTCACATACCTGGGAGGAACTATAAGCCAAACAGGATCATGCACTGAAGAGGTACAACACCGCATTGGGAAGGCACTAGGAGCATTCCAAGCTCTCAACAAAATATGGACCTGTAAAGATGTACGCTGCTCAACAAAAGTAGAACTCTACAAAGTCCTGGTGTTATCGATTCTACTATACGGGGCAGAAAAATGGACATTGAAGAAGATAGATGAAAATAGACTCCACACCTTTGAGATGGCATGCCTCAGACGAATCATGGGCGTGACCAGACTTGACAGGATACGAAATACACACATACGAGCCCAACTGAACATGGAAGAGACCATCATCGACAGAGTTGCCACAAAAAGACTACGATATTTCGGACATATCAACAGAATGAACCCCAAAAGATACCCCAACATACTACTCAATGGAAACATACATGGCAAACGACCAAGGGGAAGACCGGCAAAGAGATGGCTTGACTGCATAAAGGCAGACTGCATCAACATACACATTGACTCCCTAGCCAAGGCCAAAAGACTCACAGAGGACAGGAAGGCGTGGCAAGCCGTTGTGAAGCAGAAGCCATCACACATCCCAGCGATGGTGTGGACGGCTTAAGTCAAGTAAGTCAACTTAGTCGTTTGTAATTTTGTATACTTTTCTAGCATGGTGGAGTTATAACTATTAGTTTATAATGTTACTGTCCAGGTTTGGTTACTAAAGTTCAGCCTTACCAAAACTGTACTACCCCTTTAACATTCACTTACAAAAGGTCGCGTGACATTATAACGGCAGGTTACCAGGTATGCCCGTCATCACAAATTTGGTCTCAAAAGATGCGCAAGACTTTGAAGAAAAAATTTAGAAGACGCACAGTGATACGTGCCCTTGTTTCAGGGGGTGGGGTTATGCCCCTAGCCCTTTTATCGTTAAGGATACTCCTATTCTTCATTTTGCTGAACCGAGAGCACACATTTCTGTCGTTTTCGTACCTTCTTGCATCTACATCTTAATGAAAGTCATGGGTTGCAACATTTCATGTTTGGCAAAGGTATGGGACACTTTTGTTTCTTCATCTTTCCTGTATCGGAATTAGTGCAGTGGGATCCAAACTCGATGGATACAACTCTAATGCACTATTCCACCAAACCAAAGATGGGCACGATAAACATTCTCTGTCAAAGCTCCAGTTGCTGGTGGCATTGTAAGGTTTGAAATGTTGGTCGCTCCTGCCTTCCCAACTCGTGTAGTCCACATTTTCAGTCGACCCTTTGACATTATCTTAGTTTTTGGCTGCCCATTTCACAATTTAATGAGCCCCGTTGAACCTTGAACCATGGCGACATGTCTGCTTCCATGTCATCAATCGATGGCTAAGGAACACATGTTCTGATGCAACAGTGTTCGCAACGTTTCTTAGCAAATGACAAAATATGCACTAACAGTATATCACAACCGGTACATGCATGACCAGATCACACAGAAGGGATAATGTCTCTCTACCTGTCCACCGTGGCAGGTACATCAAGCTCAGGTCTTTGATGAGCGACTCAATTATCATGGACGATGGAATAACTTGCTTGTGGTAAATAAGAAGCAGGATGACATATACATTTCCGTCGCCTGCAAAAACCCTGACAATAATCATATCACCCTCATGTGATGTTGTCATATCGTGCCGTTGCATTGCAAAACAAGCTGGACCTACTTCAACAAGAGGATCATCTTGGCTGGAAATTACAAGCTTGTGTTTCGTGATAACATCTGTATCACTTTTTAGGTATTGGCAAATTACGTTCTGTGTGATGGCCAGAGCCAGATTCGGAGAAGGAAGAGGTTACGTTACATTCAGCTGGAAAACTCTGCTACTATCATTGCCTTTTGATATCCTGGTTGCACACTTAGTGCTGTAGTCATTGCATGTACCTGTCCAACATCAAACACACAAATCACCGGATTTGATTCTTCCTTGCTTCTTTCTAACCTTTGAATTCGCATACAAAGTCCATCACTGTTGGTTTTAATTGATGTTGATGAAGGCCAAGTATGAATCAAGGGAAGCGCATAGCCATCGACCGCTATGCATGTTTGTTCCTGTGCCACATGTCTGGCTGATACTAAAAGTTTGTCTGGTTCTTCATTGCCACCTTAGACAATGTTAGACTTGAGGATCTACATATCTCCATACTTATCAAACAGATCTAGTGTAGGCACTGTTAACAACTCGCACAACCTTCTACATCCTGAAAACTAACATTTCATAAGCTTGCTTGTAGACCAATCACATGAGAGTATATCAATAGTATTATATGCATTAGGGTAAGTGCATATGTTGTTTATCTGCAAAGAACCGTCTGCCATGATTCAAGGTTCAACATGGCTCAACAAATCTTTATTATTTTTCATTCCAATCACTGTAATGATTAAATTGTAGACTAAAAATAGTTGGATATTGGTTCAGAAAAAAAAAATCATTGAAAAAAACAATATAATACATTAGTTTAAGAAACAATGTAACACATAAGAAATTCCAAAAACAAAGAAATACATTAGGAAAGATTTACTTTTTGCAATTTGTTGAAAGGTTGTTAATTAAGGCATTACAGATACAAATATGTATACTTAGCTAATTCCTAGCAAGAAATGTGTAATCTAAAGACTAAACATTTATTTGTGCATAATTTTGCATAATTAATTAGTAACAATTAGAAATTAGTAATTTTCTAAAACATGATTATGCAAACTTGTAGACCATGTCCATATTCGTGTCAAATTTTGTGTCCGCCACCCATTCATTGTCCGAGATATCTAGGGATTTTGAATGTTGAAGGCCTAAAATGGGCTATTTTGTTTTTGCCCATATCTAAAATTGCTCAACACTGACAAAGTTCTAGTTTTCTGTCTCTTTAAAGTGGATGCCTTGATAGTCAGAATCCAATGAAAACAAATTATTTCCTCAAAACAAGGTCAGGCCCGAAATTTGGGTTTGGCTGCCGGACTAAGATTATGTAATCAATATTTCAAAAAAAAAATCACATTCACAATATTTTATTTAAAATGGTTGAAACCAATGAGTTGTTAAGAGAGCGCCCTCTTGAGTTTTAACCTCTCTTTTTGAATGTTAACATGCTTTTTACTCGTATTTTTTATTTGTAATTTTTGTATTCCTTTCGAGCATGGTGGACTTATAACTGTTAGTTACCTCCGCGCCAACGAAGTTGGAGCTAGAGGTTTTTTGTTTCGGTCCCGTTTGTTTGTTTGTTTGTTTGTGCGTCAGTGCGTCAGCTAGTGCGTCACCAGTCTCCTGCGCACAATTTCACACCAATTTTTCGTAGAAGGTTCGTGTTCATCTAGAATAGAACCCATTAAATTTTGGGGTCATGAGGTCAAATGTCAAAGGTCACAGGAATCATATATGCAAAAAATAGCTTGTGATCGCGTTATCTTAACAACCGATTGACGGATTCTCACCAAATTCTGTTCATGTATGTATATATCTCCTCCACACACTGTACTACCCGACCGTTCGTATGAATTTGAGTGTTGGCAGAGGTATCATGCACTCCTCGAGTGCACTCCATCTAGTTTGTAATGCAATGCTGCAGGTTTTGGTTACTAAAATTCTCTTTGATCAAAACTGTACTCTTTTTACCAAAAACTCAACTATTCCTTTAAAGTAAAATGGACGTGGCCGAGCAATAAGGAAAACCCAGAGTGATAATCACAAACTTATTACACTGACTTTATACAAGGTTGAGACTATCCAGTGGATAGTTTAAATGGGTAGTTCAGTTTTGGTAGAGAGGACGCTTCAAGAAAATTATTTTTGTGTGAGGTAATGGAAAATTGAGTGTCAAATCTGAAAGAGCATACAATTTTAATAACAGAATAAACTTTATTTGATCAAAATCGGTTCAGAAACAGCCGAATAATCAACAAATATATCCGATCGGAAAATTCAGTCTTACCAACACTTAACCATCCCTTTAGCATCTGAACACTTCAATCGTAAATATCTTTTTAGCGAAAGGGAAATTCGAAAAACCGAAACCTGTCCCATGCTTCTAATATTAATACGATTTCCACAATATATGATCATGGAAATGGGAAGTCGGTATGAGGGAAGCGCTAGAATACCAATCGGATTTTAAAGATTCGGACAATGTTACTAGATCCCTGAAAAGTTCATTCAGCTGCAAAATTGTATAACCAAGGTTGACCGAGATCAAGGGCTTGGTAGGGAGCAATTCAGAAGGGACAAACACTGTCACGGTTACGTTTAAAGGAGTAGTTCAGTTTAAGTGTAAAGGGCGCTTCAAGAAATATTTTTTTGTGAGGTAATGGAAAATTGAGTTTCAAATTTGAAAGACCATACAATTTTAATGATATAATAAGCTTCAACTGATAAAAATCGGTTCAGAAACAGCTGAACTATCAATAAATATATCAAATCGGAATAAACCTGGTGCCCCTGGTTTATTCGACGATTTAAGATACCTAAACAAAATAAAATGCTTACACTTTTTCAAAATTTTACAAAAGAGAGCAAAATTAGTTGTTGATGATCTTTCTATTAAATCATTATTTCAACAAAACATCAAATGCATATTTTGTATTTCATAAAACATGGTTTGAACCAATGCATTTTAAGAGAACGCCCTCTTATGTTTAAACGGCTCTTTTTGAATGATAACAGGCTTCTTACTTAGTCGTTTGTAATTTTGTATACCTTTCGAGCATGGTGGAGTTATAACTATTAGTTTGTAATGTCATGGTGCAGGTTTTGGTTACTAACATTCAGTTTGACCAAAATTGTACTACCCCTTTAATTGGCTTGCAACGAACAGTCACGTATCACGTATCACGTATCACGTTCACGTTCACGTTTCGTGCCTTTTCGTGAAACAGGTCACCCAAGTCAACGGAGTGTTGTGTTACGTGACCCAACAGTTTGTTGATATACTATATGCAATCCACGAAAGCTTACGTAAATTGGCGCTTGCGTAAATCGACCATCATTACCGATGGTCTTGGCCTCTAAAATTGAAAAGAACCCTGGTCTCGGCCACGAAAATGTTGAACATTCTCGGTCTCGGCTTCAAAAAAGTTCAACATCCCCCCCCCCCCCCCCCCCCTCCCCGCTTTACAGGATTTTCAAGAAATATTTGGTCTCGGTCTGAAAAATGTGTGAGCGGTCCTGGTCTTGGCCTCGAAAATTGTAAATGTACTCGGCCTCCGCTGCGAAAATTTTCAACGGACACCCCCCCCCCCCCCCCCCCCCCCCCCCGCGCTTACAGGATTCTCAAGAAATATCTTGAGAAAATTGTAAATGTACTCGTGTTGAAGGTTTTGAAGGTATTTGGAATCGGCTCCAATCCCCCCCCCCCTCCCCCCCCCCCCCCGCTTACTGAAATAACCTTCCCCCCCCCCCCCCCTTTAAAAAATCCTGGTCACGCCACTGCCTAAAAGTAGCTAGTTCGGATGTCAAATAATTTAGTTGATTTAATTAATAGATTGATTGGTTAGATTGATTTATTGATTGATTGATTAATTGATTGATTGATTGATTGATTGATTGATTGATTGATTGATTGATTGATTGATTGATTGATTGATTGATTGATTGATTGATTCATGATTGATTGATTGATTGATTGATTGATTGATTGTTAGATGGAATCGATTCAATCACCATAATTATAAATTATTTAATTCAAACATTGTTTTATTACTTTTAAACTCACTGATCACTGGACTCACTCTTTCACTCACTTTTACATGCATGCACATACAACGCCGTTAACGGCCACGCGCAGACTAAGATCGCAGGAACTTCTGGCGTAATGCGGAGTGAATGGCCCGCTGCGTATATCAGTTCTGCTGGAAATCAACATTTTTCAAAATTCACGCACAACACTCGTGACACGTCTTTAGAAATATTCTAATAACAAGAGAAATAATGCAAATGGTATGGTTGTACATTTAAAAAACTGACAGTACTGCATATTATAGTCTCATATTACTCTGAATTATGCACTTACATATCATAAACATAATGATTGAAATGATTTGATAAGGGGTTTCGGTATTTTCGTCGACATTTTAAAACCTTTTTGTGCATGTATGTCTAGTCTTAGTAACAAGCGCTTGCAATTTGAAAAATCTTTATTAAACACTCACGTCACGCTTTGGTAAACGCGACAATTCGTGTTTTACGTGCATGGAAAACAACGAATGGTAGGCCCTACACTTAGTAAATTAGAGTCACCTTTTTAACGAAATAGCGCAAAACGTGAACGTTATACGTGATACGTGATACGTGACTGTTCGTTGCAAGCCCCTTTAATTGGATTCCCAACATTTTTGTATGAGAACTCGATTGGGCGTTTGATAGTTTTATGATATTGTAAACTAACTGTGTAACGGCCTACGGGCAGGGAAAGAGAGAGGGGTTGATATTTTGGTTAGGGTAATATTCGTGGGGGCTTACCCCCTTCCTTCTACTCGATATTTGTGCTCCACCACTGCTTACAATTAAAAGGTGTACAAGCTGTGGGCCATGATATAACAATAAGCTACAAACAAAGCGAAATACTGTTAGACGCACGACTGAGTTCCCATAAACAGGGCATGTTGGGGAGCCCCTTAAACATGTTAAACGTAATACAACCGGCTAAGACACCCCCTGACAACTCCCTACAATTCCCTTCTCTCGGTCAACCTTGGTTATACAGCTCAATGCACATTAACAAAGGTATAAGCCTACGTATTGACCACTGCTGTGACGGACAGGAACGGCTATTTCTCAGGCACCTACATTAAAGGGGTAGTACAGTTTTGGTAAGGCTGAGCTTAGTAACCAAAATCTACAAAATAACATTACAACTGTAGTTATAACTCCACCATGCTCAAAAGGTATAGAAAATTACAAACAACTTAGCAGAAAGCCTGTAATCATGCAAAAAGAGCCATTTAAACACCAGAGGTGCTCTCTAAAAAACATTGGTTTAAACTATTTTCATACAAAATTATGCATTTAAAAAAAAAATAATGAATAAATAGAGAGATCATCATCAACTATTTAAAAACCTCTTCTGAAAAAAAAAGTGTTAGCATTTTTTCTGGTTTAATCTGGGCCCAAGATTTTTTCCGATCGGATATATTTAATGGTATTTCAGCCGTTTCTGAACCGATGTTGATAAAATAAAGTTTATTCCGTCATTTAAATTGTATGCTCTTTCAGATTTTGCACCCAGTTTTTCATTATCTCACACAAATGTATTTCGCGCAGCGTTCTCTATACCCAAACTGAACTACCCCTTTAATGAAATCGGGAAAAAATTAACAGCTGACATGGTGTCTCAAAATTAGAACATAAACTACTTGACCGAAATTAGTGTTCTTGGTAAAACATTTCTTTGTGAGAGATAATCTATAAACTAGTAAGTTTGTTTCTCTACTATGGGATATCCCTTTCCGTTTTTTGTAGGGGGGGGGAGGGGTTGAGGGGGCACCCTGTATATGGCGCGAAAGGTCACACTGAGACGAATATCCTTACATAAAAGTAAAGATTGCAGAACCTTTCAAATATATTTTATGAGTATATTTCTATACAATATATTGTCCTAAGTAATCCAGCGCCACGCGGTTCATTAAAGAATACAAATTGTTGCTTACTTCACAGTCATTGTCCACAATTTAAGTATTCTCTTGCACACACAGCCATACAGTACAACACAATTTTGTGAAATTGTTACAGAGAGTTGAGCATCAAGCACAATCTGAAACCTGTCATAAAAATGCATACAAATGACATAATTATAATGATCCCAGATTAAAACGACAAACGACACAATATCGTACACGATTCAGCAATGGGCACATTTACTTTTAGCATTCAACTGACAATATCCAGTGGATATTTAAAAGTCCGAACGCTTCAATCATAAAGATCGATCTTTTTAACGAAGGTTGATTTCGAAAAACTTAAAATGGTTCAATGCTTCTTAAACGAATACAACAAGGCATGATAGAACCCCTAGAGTTCTAAGTGACTTTTTTTTATTTGAATAATGTTACTAGATCCCTTGAATAAACATGCCAAATTCTACAGGTAAACCATACTCTTAAATGAACAATATATTTTACATTTGAGTTTGAATTGCTTCCGATAAACAAATGTAACTAAAAACAGATAATAAGGTGAGCCAACAGACACTTCGACAAGTATAACAAAACAATACGGGACGACACAATACAAAACAACAAACATAGAATAAGATAGCAAGGGAGGACAAATACATACGTTTAAGAACGATATAAAAGATTGGACAGTAACACATTTGAAGGTTAAAGAAGGATGGTTGGATGTTGACAGGGACAGGCGACGCATATGGGTATTATAAGGGATATGGGAGCTGGCAATTCCAATGAAATAGGATTAATGTATAACCTACCAGGCACATAGGCAGGATACTAGTATGTTGAAGAAGTCAGTAGGCTACACTATCTAAATGCCCAAGTTGGAGAGATAGATGCTAGATCCTTGACTGTAATGTCGTCTGTCGTTCTGCGATGTAAACGTGTTTTAATAAATACGTGCACCGACATTTATAACATCGAATGCGCTGGGTAAAAATTAATTCTTGCCTCACAACCGCACAATATTGTAGCGATAATATTGATTGGTTGAAAATACATGAATCACCACGAGTATCACAAAGTGTGCAATTATGAACTCGACCCGTATGTACATACTATGCAACGGAAATAGTTTACACACGAATTAAGTATGCATGGCATGCACCTATAACCAGCCAATCATAGTTAATGGAAAGCAAGGTATTTTTTATTGTGTCAGCCCTATGCAATTAAAGATTATAGATAAAAATTAGATTATCTATACCTCTAAAGTCCAAGTATATTTGCCGTTTCCAGGCCCTTAAGGGTGTAAATGCACATATCGCTCCTTCTCCAATTTATTTTCATATTTTGGTACATATATTTTAAAGCAAGGTAAGCTTTAGAAATGATATGGGCCCGTTACCTCAGCAACAGTGGGCTGTCTGTCCAACTGTTTTTGTTATTGTATAAAACACTGCACTTTTCTTGGTTATTTCCGATTAAAATGTCAGTGCCCTAGCTCATTACGAATGCAGAGGGCAAATACAGGTGGTTCATTAAGATTAATCTCTTCACTTCTACTTCATTATCTCAGCCAGTGCACCCAGACAGTGTTGGGGTCACACATCATAATTATGCACAGTTATTCCCAAGGTGACCATCACATGTAATCCTTCGTTAAGTGTTTTCCCCTTTTAAGTTTGTTTGACGATATCATTCAAACCCCACTTGCATGTTTTAAAGTGGTATTTACGTACAGGGGCCCCGATAACATAAAGATTCACGATTAATCATACGATTGATCATTGATTTTACGATCGATCAATTGATCGTACGGTTAATCGTGAATCGTTATGTTACGGTGCCCTGTTTAGATTTACAGGAAGCTTCAAAGAATATTTTGTTTGTACGGTAATACAGAACTAAGTATATTATTTGAAAGTGCAGTTGGGCACCTAATATTGTTTCAGCAACAGCTGAAAAATCCATTAATAGTAAGTAAATAAATGTTGGTCCCCAAGACCCCAGCAATATTCACAAAGACTAAACATTGTCGTAAATATACCAACATGTTTTTAATCTGTGTATTTATACTCTCGCTAATGGATTATTATGTTTAACAAACATCACATTGACAATTTTTGGTTAAACTCGTTGAAAATGATAGATGTCTAGAGGGAGCCCTTTATGTTAAAGGCTGAATTTTAATGAACAAAACATCTCATTATTGTTCTTCTACATTTAAAGCATCGTGGAATTAGGACTTCATGTATTAGTAGTTTATGATTAGATATTTGTTAATATAATTCAGCTTGACCAGATATATCTCTATAAGCAAAATATTTTGAGAGTTGATATAAACACTTTGTTGTTTTCGAATAAATTTATTTTGGGTGCCATATGTTTTTGAACGCAAATATAAACAAATTAATTCTGATTACAGTTAGCTACACTCATGTCAACTTACTGATTATAATGTAAATGAAATGACTAGAGATAACCCCAAACCACTTGTTAGCAACATAAATGCTCTTAATGTTATGGTTACCATGGCAACGGAAAGTGACCAATAGGATCAAGACACACAAGTTGGTGAAAAAAGCTGTAAAAGTGGCAAACGATTGGAGGGGAGCACAGCCGCAAAATGAGCCAACCGAGGATAAATTATACCTACATTTCTTCACTCACTGAGAAAGATGTACTGTTATAAATCTGCACATAATTCCCTCGCATTCAAGATTTGGATCTGCACTTGAATAACCAAAAATTATTTGGTGATAACTACAACGAACATTAATAGTTATGACATTCAGATTCGTAAATAGTCGTTCAAAATCACGTCGGGGCAAGTGAATTTGCACAACAAGCATACATTTTCATTCAAATTGGCAAGCCATGTAGTTTACGCTGGCACATTGTTGGTCATTCGAATTCGAGGGCACGACGCGTTAATGTGTATGCACCAAGGTGACATTTGGCTGCACATTCGCGAATTCGAGTGCCCATTAATGTACTCGTGTGTCTATTCACGCAAGCTAATGCATATGCATGAATTCGCTGGCACTTATTCGAAATCTGAAAGACCGATAGCAACGACAACGTGAATTTGAATGACCCTTGATTGAAAATAGTGTCAAATTGAGCGGGACAACCTATATTATTTTTCGTCTTACCCAGTTACCCAGTTACTGGGACTGTATAAAGTTTAATGGCCATTCTTTATCTACCAAAAAGTCCGCTTACCTTCAAAAGGCGCCAAACTTCTTAGAATATTCATTCATCGCGTGACACGATCATAATGTATAGTGTTGTATGAATCTTTACTACCTGGATATGCACTTATCACATCACGTTTGTTTAGTTTGCCCTCCTTGAGAGTTCTATTATTAGGGAGTTTTCGATCGCTGATACGAGGACCGTTGACCTATCGTCCCAGTGAAGTACCACATTGAGTTGACTAGGCACGTTGACTGTTGCTATTTACCTTTTCGATTTCATCTGTTCATACGACAACGCGCGTTCAAGTCTCGGGATAGTTACGCCATGCATTGCTCGTGCGAAGTTTGCAGAGAATAGAAGATTAGTTTTGTAAACAAAAGGGTTTTAATATCCAATACAGTCAAACCTGTGTATAGTGACCACCAGATTGAAAGAAGAAAAATGGCCGCTCTTAACAGGTGACCTTTATAGAATCTATACAATCTTATTAAGACAAACCTGTGTATAGTGACCACTCAATTGAAACAATACAATTGACACTTGATTGCAAGTGACCTTTATAGACAGGTGCCAACATACAGTCAAACCTGTGTATAATGACCACCAAAGGGATATGAATAATTGGCCGCTATAAACTGGTGTCCATTGCAGACAGTTCCAAAATACCGTTTACAGTCAAACCTGTGTGTAAAGACCACCAAATGAAAACAAGAAAATTGGCCGCTATTATCAGGTGACCTTTATAGACAGGTTCCGAAATATTGTTTACAGTCAAACATGTGTATGACCACCAATGGAAAACAAGAAAATTGGCCGCTATTATCAGGTGACCTTTGTAGACAGGTTCCGAAATACCGTTTACAGTCAAACCTGTGTATAATGACCACCAGATTGAATGAAAACAAAATTGCCGCTCTAAACAGGTGACCTTTATAGACAGGTTCTATAAAATCTTATTAAGATAAACCTCTGTATAGTGACCACTCAATGGAAACAATACAATTGACACTAAATTGCAAGTGACATTTATAGACAGGTGCCAACATATTGTTTATAGTCAAACTTGTGTATAACGACCACCAAAGGAAAACAAGAACATTGGCCGCAATAAACAGGTGCCCTTATAGACCTGTTCCATAAAATCATATACAGTAAACGTTGTATGGTGACCACCCAAGTGCAACAAGACATGTGGTCGCTATAAACAGGTGACCTTTATAGACACATTTCATAACACAGTGTACTGTCAAACCTGTGTATAGTGACCAGCCAAATGAAACATTGGAAGTGGGCGCTATAATCAGGTAACTTATTATTGACACACTCCATAGAATTAAAATGAGATAGTAAAACCTGTGTATAGTTTCCACTCAATGCAGACAAGAAGAGTGGACGCTATAAACAGGTAACCTTTATAGACAAGTTCATTTAAATCATATAGTTCAGTTAACCTGTTTACAGAGACCACAGCAGAGAAACAAGAAATATACAGCTATATATGACGTTGTTTTTAGTAGCCAAATAGTGCTTGTCGTCACAGATCTAGACCGACGGCAAAACAGGGGTGTACACGTATTAGATATCTGGTACGAACGACGGGCACTGCTTCAAAAAATGACGTCAGTGTACCAGTCCACTAGTGAACGTACAAATCGAAAAGTCCGTATTGTTTCTAAGTAAACACCATTTAAACAAGATATACACCCATTGCGTGACACTTGTAATTAATAATATTTGTAATTAAATTGTTATCTTGAACGAGTTATCACCTGATAGGGTTTGCTTTCTTCATTTTTCTCCCATCAGTTCTAGCAGTGTTTTAAAGTTTACGTTTTGTCAACAAAAAACATCCATCGCGTGACACTGGTATCTGTATAATCTCATTTGAGGTGGAGGGGTTTAAGTCGAAAAGATTACATCAGGTTGCGAAATCTCTCCACAAAAATCACACAAATATCATAATTTGCAACGAAAAGTGACCTAGTGCTATATTTTAACCAGATGTTTGCCATAAGATGTTGCTTGTCCACTGGACACACAGAAATGATGCGCTGAATGCACCATTTTTGACTAAATCTGTATTTTGTTTGAATTAAAATGTTGCCCTTATACATGTATACGTTAGATATTTTTCACGAATCCAACGTTATATTTATCTTGAATGCATATTACGTCCATGCAAACGCTTCTTAAGAACAACATACATAATGGTAAATATATTACTCATTGCGGATATAGTATCGGAAATAATATCGCTAATGATATTCGTTTGTCTCGCAATGTATGGTCAACATTGAATCTGAAAGATCACGACGTTTCGTATGCTACTGCAATACTTTGTCAAGTGATATAAAGTAACGTTGTTGTTGTTTAGTTTGGTGGCAATCAGTCAAATCTGACTATTGTTGCCAATTGCTTTTCTATTGATTTCATCTTCACATATTTAAAAAATATTATACAATTTTATATATCATCAACAAATTATTTCTATGGCACCGCTAAAAATATTGCGATATTTCATTTTTTTTCTTTTCTCCTACCTTATTATGAATATTACTTTTATATACAAAAATATAACAATTTTCCTTATTTCAATAACAAAGCCCACCTCTCACATCGGGAGTCCCGCCACATATGTGGAAGTGGGCCTCTTATGGTCAAAACGATCATCTTACAAACACGTAATTATAATAGTATAATAATAAAGCGAAATCAAACAAAACAAATATATTCATAAATAAATTCTATTTTAAAGCTACTAATGAATTATCGCAATATGCATTTTTTGTTTCCTTCTTCTTAATAAACTAATTCTTAAACAAATTAGTGCAAACATTTCGTGGGCTTATTTTGTGCATGTTAGTGCAAATACATAATACATGGTATACAAAATAAACAAAACTCACTCCTACTATGTCTGGTGCCTGCTCTCACATTGGGACTCCCGCCACTGATGTGTAGCTTGGCATCAACATAATTATATACATGATACTCGACAATATTGTATGATATTAACTGAATTATACAAAAAAACAAAAACAAAAACATGTAGCGACATAACTTTGTCTTTTTTATAACGTAAAACGCTCCTATTTATGCTCTCATGCGGCTCCAAACCGCGTTATCTCGCATGAGCGAGTTGTTCCTAATTGGTCCATAACGGGCAAATTCTATTGGCCGGTGTACACGGGTGCTAAACCAATCAGCGAGGCGCTGGCTCGGCTTGCTTGCTAGGCGGGAACAATAGCGAGCTCGACCAATCAACGGACCGCTGGCTCGCTACTGTCTTGAATCAACCGTTGCGGGCCGGCTGGTCGGGGGGTGTCATGGCGGCGTATTGTACGCATCCAAAATTCGGGTATATCCATCCCGTTGTCTCTATTGAAATTACTGGGATTGAGACGGATCTGTATAGCTTCTTTTACCCTACGTGTGTACCAATGCCGTTCTTGGGAAAGGCAGCGAACCCCGTCCCAATCTGGCTGATGCTGGTTGTCCCAAGCATGTTCGGCTACGGCTGAGTTGTCAGTTCGGCGTAGCCTGACGTCCCTCTTATGCTCGGTGATTCTTTCTGATATCGGTCGGGCAGTCTCACCGATATAGGATCTATCACATCCTTTGCAGGGGATGTTGTACACAATGCCGTCTCGTCTGGGTTGAGGAATTGGATCCTTGGGTCGTGTTAGTTGCTGGCGTAGGGTAGTATCTGATCTGAAGACCGTTCGGATGCCATGGCTCTCTAGGCGGCGCCTGATTTGCTGGGAGACGCCATCAATGTACGGCAAGACTGTGAAAGTCTTGTATTCCTTCTGATCCTTGGGTTCTGTCGTTCTCTTCTTGGTGTTGTGTACAAAACGGCGTGGGTAACCGTTACGACTCAGTGCATTGCGGACACGGGTCCGCTCTATGCATGGCTGTTGTGGACTAGTCACAATGCGTGAAGCTCTGTCAAATAGACATTTCACTAGACCTCTCTTCACCGATACGGGATGGTGAGAGTCAAACGCTATGTACTGGTCTATGTGGGTAGGCTTCCTGTAGACTGAGGTGGAGAGTCTATGGTTGTCGTGTCTGTGAACTAAAGTGTCCAAGAATGCTATCTTCCCTTCGCACTCCATCTCCGATGTGAACTGGATGGATGGTTGGCGGCTATTCATGTGTTTGAGCAAGTTATCTTTACAACACTATCTTCAATTTAATGTCTAGCACATTTTGTATAGGTTTACATGCCTCTTGTCTTAGCCTTTTCCTGATTTCCCACAAAATTATTCAGCGAACTGTATTAATGCTTTGTTTGCTATTATCATTTGCTGATATAATTTATACATAGTCATAACACCTGCTTACATTGAATCGCTTTATTAAAATGCCATGTTTAAGTTAAAGTAATACATGGACATTTCTCCAGTGCAAAATTAAGTGAGAGAAGGAGAAAGAGAGAGAGAGAGAGAGAGAGAGGGTGGGGGAGAAAGAAAGAGGGGGAACGAATTTGAATTTGTTGTTGTTAAACATGTTAAAGAGATAGTTGAGTTTTGGTATAGAGGGCGCTGCACAATTTTGTTTGGTGAGGTACGTAATGGAAAACTGAGTGTCAAATTTGAAAGAGCATACGATTGTAATGACAGAATAAACTTTATTTGATCAAAATCGGTTCAGAGACAGCTGAAATATATCAATAAATATAATCGATCAGAATAAACCTAGGACCCAAGGTTTATTCGATGATTTAAGAAAAACAAAAATGCTTACACTTTTCAAAAATGTACAAAAGATGTTTTTAAATAGATGTTGCTGATCGCTCTATTCAATCATTTTTTAACAAAACATCACATGCACAATTTACAAATGTTTGAAACCAATGAGATTTTAGAGAGCGCCCTCTTGAGTTTGAATGGCTCTTTTTGAATGAAAACACGTGTTTCCCTTACTTAGTCGCTTGTAATTTGTTATACATTTCGAGCATGATGTAGTTATAACTTTTAGTTTGTAATATAATGATGCAGGATTTGAATCCTGCAATTTAGTTTCACCAAACTGTACTCAACTATCCCTTCAATAAAAATTGTACAAATACATTTAATGACCTGAAGTAGACAATAGCTATTGAGTCGATTTGAATGACCAAATTGCAACAAAATGGATTCCTAAATTGCCGAATTAGTCCACAACACCTACAGTAGTACTTTTGCTACTACTACTACCCTGATAGCAAAAACTGGTAAAAATGACATCTTATCTACGTTTTGTAGTACATCTTTAAGACGACACAAATTGACGTCAATAAGACTTAAGGTCGTTCAAACGACAACAATTATAATGGCCAAAAAGTCTAACAACGTCGTATGTACGACATAAGTTATAATGGCAAAATAGTCTTTAAAATACGTCATAATAACGTCATAACGACGTGTTTTCCAGTTTACGACCAATTTATAACGTCTTAAAGACGTCAGTCTGCTATCAGGGATAGTGGTACAATACTCTTTCAGATATTAAAATATGCATATTTGTTTATATCTATCTATCTATTTATATAAATGATCTATTTATATATTTATCTATATCTATCTATCTATTTATATATTTATCTATATCTATCTATCAACTTATATAAATTATCTATTTATATATTTATCTATACCTCGCACAAAAAGTTCCGCAATCGAGGTTTGCACATTGAAAACATTTTTATTACGCTATTACCATTCATAAATTTGGTATCATTGGAAAGCGTGAATCCTCCTCTTTACATTGCTATACCATTTTCTATAAATATTTTATCATGGAATGTGCATTGCATCCAAATGTAGGGCAAAGTCAAAAGTGAAATGTTGCAAAATGCACTGATTTTGTCAACAGAGTGCCTTCCTTGGCTTGAATGGGGATGAGGTGGTCATGCATTCAAGCCACCTTTTTAATCTTCTAACAAAAGGAAGGCACACTGTTGACAAAATCAGTGCATTTTTTCAACATTTCATTTTTGACTTTGCCCTACATTCGGATGTAATGCACATTCCATGATAAAATATCCATAGCAAATGTTATATCAATGTAAAGAGCATGATTCACGCTTTCCAATAATACCAAATTTATGAATGGTAATAACGTAATAGGCATTCAAGCCACATTTTAATCTTCAAACAAAAGGAAGGCCCTTTGTTGACAGAATCAGTGCATTTTGCAACATTTCATTTTGACTTTGCCCTACATTTGGATGCAATGCACATTCCATGATGAAATACTCATAGCAAATGTTATATCAATGTAAAGGGGAGAATTCACGCTTTCCAATGATCCCAAATTTATCAATGGTTATAACCTAATAGAAAAGTTATTAATGCGCAAACCTCGATTGCGGAACTTTTTGTGCGAAGTATATATCTATCTATCTATTCAATAAGATACTCCGTGGAAAAATGTTTAAGGTGATATTTCGGCCATAGGCCTTTGTCAAACTGACAAATTTTAATTCATAATTACATCAACTATAAATTATAACTATTTAATTGTTTACTCTCTTGTATGCAGACGACACTGTTTGGCTACCAATGAAAATGAGCTTCAAAACTCCCTCAATGCGATTCATGAGTATTGTACTATAAATGATTTAAACGTTAATGTCGATAAAACCAAAATAATGATCTTCTCTAGAGGCAAAGTGAGGCGAATGCCAACATTTACTTTTGGAAATAATGAAGTGGAGGTAGTTAGTAAATATACTTATCTTGGAACAGTATTCAATTATAATGGTCGATTTATGGAAGCACAGGATAAACAGATAACACAAGCTAGAAAGGCTTTATACAGTCTTATTCTACAATCGTCAAGATTAAACTTACCTATTGATTTAGAGCTAGATCTCTTTGATAAATTAGTTATACCAATTCTTCTTTATGGCAGTGAGCTATGGGGCCTAGAATCAAGTTTGAAAAAATAGAGCTGTTTTGTACAAGATTTTATAAGAAGCTGTTAAAAGTCGGGAAAAGTACTGCCGTCTGCATGGCGTATGGTGAGATTGGAAGACATTCTATTTAGATTAATTGAACCGCGAATGATTATTTTTTGGGAACGGCTAGAATGTGGTCCATCAAGAAGCTTAGCCAAGTAATATATGCGCTGTTAAAACAGCTCTATGATAAAGAGATATACTTCTCTCTTTGGTTGCAAAAGATTAAATCGATTCTTGACAAAACTGGAATGTCATACTTGTGGAATGATTGTGCCAAATTCTCAATAAATTGGATAAATAATACAATAAATCAACGATTGACATTGATTTACTCCCATAATTGGCACTATGAAGTAAACACAAATTCACTGTGCATAAACTATCGTATTTTTAAAGGAACTTGCGATTTGGAAGCTTATCTTACAAAGATACCTTGACATTGAGGACAATGATGATTAAATTTAGATGTGGTAATCACAAGTTACCGATTGTAGCTGGCAGATACAATAATATTGAAAGATCAAATCGCCTTTGTCCGCGTTGTGATCAACAGAAAATTGGTGATGAATACCATTATCTTTTTGAATGCCCTCTTTTTGAAGTGGAAAGAAAAAGGCATCTGACTAAGCAGTATAGAAAACGCCCTAACATTGAAAAGATGAATGAATTATTTAATTCTACTAATTACTCTACCATGATAAACCTTGCTAAATTTTGTAGTCTTATCGTCAGGTATTTATCATAAACCAGTTCATTATAAAATAGTTTGAAGCTCGTAAATGACGATCTTATTATCAACAATAATATTACTCTTCTTAGTTGCCCAATCAAAATCAATATCTAAAGAATCTTTTTTTATTTTATTTTTTTATTTTATTGTTTTTGGTAATATTATCTTTTTCTTTCTAGATTTAACACTTACTATTTACTTTTATCTATTTGTACTCATTGTATTATAATTATTATTACCATATATATATTGAATCGAAAAATGTTGTCCATCGCGGACTGATTCATACCATGACAAAATGGCTGATCTAATAACCTCGGGACCGTACCGAGAGGTCAGAAAAGACCCCACGGACAGACTATGCCGCAAGCTCACAGGTATGCTACTCAGCCTGAAGAAGAATGACAGCATAGACAAGTCAACATACCGGAAACTGAGACCCACCCACAAGCAACCTCCAAGGATATATGGTCTGCCTAAGATACATAAGCCAGAGATCCCATTACGGCCCATTGTCTCTTGCATTGGATCCTTTGCTTATGAGCTGTCAAAGCATCTTGCAAACATCCTTGCTCCTCTGACGGGCACATCTGAACACACGGTTCCTAACTCCAGCGGCTTTGCTGAGTTTCTGCTAGATCAGACAATCCACAACAGTGAGACTATGGTATCATTCGATGTGGTGTCTCTCTTCACTAACGTACCCATAGAGGGCGCATGCAGTGTAGCCCTGAAACGCCTGCAGACAGATGATAAGCTATCATCTCGCACTAGTCTCAACCCGAGACAAATTACAGAGTTATTGGATTTTGTACTCCGCTCCACATACTTTCTCTACAAAGGCTCCTTCCATGAGCAGACGGAGGGCGCAGCAATGGGCAGCCCCGTATCCGCAGTGATCGCAAATCTGTACATGGAGGACTTCGAGGAAAATGCATTGAGAGAATGTCCATCTTCATGTGCGCCCAGAGTATGGAAACGCTATGTCGATGACACTTTCATCGTAGTCGCACGATCGGAAGTCGACAATCTGCTCAAATACATCAACGACCAACAGCCATCAATCAACTTCACCATGGAAGCAGAAGTGGACAACTCCATAGCGTTCTTGGATACTTTGGTTCACAGAAGCAGTGCTGGGAACCTCACCACTACGGTTTACAGAAAGCCGACGCATACTGATCAATACCTAGCCTATGACTCGCATCATCCTTTGTCAGTCAAAAGAGGTGTGGTTAAATGCCTACATGACAGAGCGGATCACATCGTCACTAAGCCACGAGGGGCAAGTGCGGAACGAAGTCATGTGAGAGGCGCTCTATCTGCCAATGGTTACCCCAAATCTTTCATATGCAATGCTTCCAAGCAAAGGCCAGTCACCAAACAGGATGAGCGTAAGGAGTACAAATCCATGGCTGTGCTACCCTACATTGAAAGCATCGCACCCCAACTCCGTCGCCGCCTTGAGAATCATGGTATCCGTACCATCTTCAAATCTGACACTACACTGAGGAGCCAACTTGTCAACCCGAAGGACCCAGTTCCTGAACACAGACGCAATGGTGTGGTATATAGCATACCGTGTGGCTCATGTGATAAGGAATA
This sequence comes from Echinarachnius parma, assembly GCA_037951105.1. Taxonomy (NCBI): domain Eukaryota; kingdom Metazoa; phylum Echinodermata; class Echinoidea; order Clypeasteroida; family Echinarachniidae; genus Echinarachnius; species Echinarachnius parma. The sequence goes on from JBAMJV010006569.1 coordinate 63,728, forward strand.
CATCGGGGAAACGGGCCGGCCAGTAGGTGAAAGAATGTGGGAACACAAACGCGACGTCAGATTAAGACTGACAGACAATTCAGCCGTAGCCGAACATGCTTGGAACGAGGAACACCGACCCGACTGGGATGGAGTAAAGTGCTTGGCAAAAGAACAGCACTGGTACACACGCCGCGTAAAGGAAGCGATCCAGATTCGGTTACAACCCAACAACATTAACCCCTTGACTACGGGAACCGGGTGGGTTGTGTACAAAGTCTATGGATATTTCAGAATATCGTAGGGAACAGGTTAACAGGGACAACGGCATCGAGATTCCGGATTCTTGGATTAGAACCATACGACGGCACGCCCCACGTAACTTCGCCCGGGCACAGAACATCAAGCAGTCGGTCAGCGGTACCGCCCACGCGGTTTGCACCGGCTCAACCAATCAGAGCGAAGGACACGCAACACCAGACGACGCCGCAGCGTTGACCAATCATGACACAGCGATTCACGGCACTAATTACGCCGTTTGTTCCGGCCCAGCCAATCAGAGCGGAGAGCGCGCAGCTCCGGACAATGCCGCAACATTGTCCAATCAGAGCCCAGCGGTCAGCGTTACCGCCCACGCCTCCCGCACCGAACCGTCCAATCAGAACGTTGGACGTTTGACGCCAATTAGCGACGAACCGGTCAATACCGGTACTATCAACACAAGGTATAAATTGCGACCGCGCACCAAAATATTTGTCACCTGACGAAGTACAGCAGCTGCGTACGAAACGTCGTGAGTTCTTTCTTATTACACTTCGCGAGACAACTGGATAATTGTTCAACTCTTGATTTTATTCCGCGATGGACAACATTTTTCGATTTATTGATTCTTCGTATGGGCGCAACGCCCTCAAACTGGTTCGCAGATATGAACGTTGCAGCAAGAAGGTCGCTCGCTTCATTAATCACTTGACCTTTCTCACTCGCTGTATTAAAGGGACTTGGTAACATTGTCCAAATCCTCAAAATAAAATTTTAATTCCAGTGGTTCCTTTATACCTTGTTGTATTCGTATTAACAATAAAATCATGGGACAGCTTTCGGTTTTTCAAATTTCCCTTTCATTACAAAGATATGTATGATTGAAGTATTCAGATAAGAAAATCTCCGGGCGAGATTTTCATCCCTGTACAAAGTGAATGCAGTGAGTTGGTGAATATCACCCAATATCACTTTGCATTTTCGCTCATTACTTGGCCATACATTGTCCATTTGACTTGAAATTTTCACACAATACCCTGTGGACATATGAGATAACAACAATATACATTGCATCAACCATTCATCAGTTTTTGCACATCTCAACAAAGTTACTAGATCCCTTTAAGGCCTCAATAGTACCAAAGGATCTGAGAGTAAAAGCTCCCGTGAACACCATTGGTGCTAGGAAGGCAGCCGAGACAGCATCACTCCGTTTTCTCAAGGAACGGATCTACCTGACACGACTCACTAAGAACTCAGCTAAAGCTGAATTTGATTCAACGGCAGCCGACATCGCCAGCATCCTTTCTGCTGAAGACAGCGAGAAAGTAGTCGAAACTATCAACCGTGTGTACGAGGATGTTTACCAGAAATGCAAGGCACGCCAACAGGCCAAGTTCACGGGTCTAATAGAACCTAGAACTAAGGGTACATTTGCAAACACCACTTCAGTCAATACGGACAAGTGGGTAGTAAACCTCTCATCGCGTACCTTGACACCTGCCGAGGATGCCCTGTTGAAGAAAGGCCTCAACTTCGCTGTTGCTCCTAAACGGATTCCAGTGACTGAGATAGTCGCCAAGGTGGAATCTTCAATCAGGACCCTCGACGCCGAAACTGCCGACTCGTTCCGCAGAGATGTAGATGCCATTCAACAAAAAGCACGGCCTCCAAAGCCGAACATCCCGAAGGATATGCGTAACGCAATTAAATTCTTAAAGGAGGATGAGTCCATCATGATGTTGCCAGCCGACAAGGGTCGAGCCACTGTGATACTAGACACTGATTCATACCATGACAGAATCTTGAGGTGCCCGCACGGTTGCTGTGGCTATTGTGCGGTCGCCGTGGCTATTGTGCGGTCGCCGTTGCATTTTTCCTCGCCGTATGATGTCAAAAAAAGGTTTTAACGCGCAGTTAAAACAAAAAATACATCGTACGATTTTTACTTGTCGTATAAGCCCGTAGACATGTCGTAAGAGCATCACACGGGCACCGCAAGAGCCTCGATCGCGCGCTGGTGATGTACACATTGAGTGATTTCAAGTTCGGTGTTGGGCTGGTGTTAGAGTGGTGTTACTCCAATAGCTGCTTAAATCGAGCTCAAAATCAGCTGTTCGGTTTGGGAGAACCGATACCGATAGTGCTATCGATATCTAAACACCGCCCTAACACCAGCGAAAAAGAACAAAAAGGGTTTAAAATGCCGAAACCCTTTTTCAAATCATTTCAATCATTACGTTTATGATACTGCTGTTCATAATTCAGGGTAATCTGAGACGATAATATGCAGTTCTGTCAGTTAGTAAATGTAAAATCATACCATTTGCATTATTTATCTTGTTATTAGAATAATTCTAAAGACGTGTCACGAGTGTCATGTGCGAATTTTGACAAATATTGATTTGCAGCTGAACAGCGGAACATTCACTACGCATTACGCCAGAAGTTGCGGCGTTCATATAGTCTGCTCGTGGCCGTTAACGGCGTTGTATGTGCATGCATGTGAAAGTGAGTGAGTGAGTGATCAGAGTGAGTTAATAAAACAATGATTGAATTAAATAATTTATAATTATAGTGAATGAATCGGGTCAATCTATCAAACAATCAACCAATCAATGAGTGAGTGATCAGTAATATAATATAGTTAGTTAATAAAACAATGATTTGAATTAAATAATTTATAATTATGGTGAATGAATCGGGTCAATCTACCAATCAATCAATCAATCAATCAATCAATCAATCAATCAATCAATCAATCAATCAATCAGTCAATCAATCAATCAATCAATCAATCAATCAACCAATCAATTAATTAAATTTAATTATTTGACACACGGAGCTAGCTACTTAACTTGGTACTACCGAAGTAGTTGGTACGGTAGGACTTTTTCTCGGTCGATTACCCTCGCTCCGAAACATTTTTATTTGTTTTATTTTTTTGTATTAAACCGGCCAGGAGGTCCATACTGTGTAACACTGTGTTATTTCCGGTAGGTAGCGCGTACCCCCCCCCCCCCCCCCCTCCCCCTCCCCAATAGGTCAGATCGACCCCGCTACGCCACATATGAGAGCTAGTCGTTGGAAATGCCACGCGAGTTGTGCGGCAGCGAAATTGTTAATCTGTTAATTGACTAACAGAATTATATTTATCAAAACCATAATTGTTCAACATGTATGTTCTTCGAAAATATAGAGTGAGGGTATTTTCATTAAATTTTCTACGAGGCCCTAGTTAGTTATTGTGACATTACCAGTCGTCAGGTAATGGTTACACAGGAACTGCGGAAATAGTCATCGAAAATCCGCGTGAGCGACCGTACGGGCCACCGTGAAACTCAACGAAAAATGAGCGCGTCGTCATTTCCACTGGAACGTACACAGTCGTCGGGTTGTCATGGTGACCGAATACGGCGAAGATGGCGGCGTGGTCATTGACGTCGAGCCCGGTTCCAAACGACACGAATCCTTTCCAGTCGATGAAGAAATCGTTAAAGACCACGGTTGCCGTGTATCCTAAGGGAATGGCGATGAGGTACACTGCATAGGCCCGTGGTTGATAGTTAGATGGGTAGTTGGGAGTTTGGATGGTGATGCTACCGGTTTCTCCAATCACGTGCGAGTCTGTTTGACAAAATACATATAATGATACAAACATATAATTAAATGATTTTAATTTGTATAGCATTCATGATCAGTACATCAAGCGTAGCCATATTACAAAATACAATTATGCAAATAATCAAGATAGAATGGTTATAAAGACGTTTACACAAATATAATGATACAATCTGTTTTATCATCCCATTAAGCACTCCGCTCTGCTTCTTCACCCATCCTTGAAGTCCCTAGAACCAGAACCGCATATGGTGATCGTGCATTCGCGCATGTTGCCCCTGTCCTATGGAATAAATTACCCATTAACATTCGTAATGCTCAGTGCCTTTAAACTTTCCAGAGGCATCTGAAGGCTTTTTTTATTTACCCAAAGTTATTAATAGAATTGTATTTGTAAGATACTTGCTAAATTTGTGTAGAGAGATAATACTGTTGAATGTTTTTTGTTTTGTTTGCAGTGTAATATAGCGCCTGAGTATTTTTTTTTAGATAAGTGCGCTTTATAAATATGTTTATATTATATTATATATTATATTATCCTACATTTTAAATTGTATTTTTCATTTAGTTATATTATCGATCATTATTAAAATGCACATGGAAATATCACATAGGCCTAACTAAACAAAATTGTATTTTATATAATAAAATGAGTCGGTTTATACTTTACACAACTTACACAAAAAAACAAATACGGTATACATTCACTTACACGTGTTATTCGGTGTTGCGCAATTGACCTCATCTTCGTTACCATGGAGACAGTCGTAGTAATAATCGCAGACGAAGTAAGATGGGATGCACTGCCCAGAGACGCATCTAAAGTCATCCTCCTGGCATACACCTGTCATCAAACAGAGATCAATATAATCATCCACATGATCGAGATAATAATGATTGAAATTGCTGATAATATTGTTTAATCAGCTAGATTTAATATTATTTTGTTGTATTCATATTTTGGTAAGTCTAATTAGACAGTATTTTATCCCAATTTTAAAAGAAATGAAGAATGGTTACATTTGATCTACTTCCAATAACTCTAACTACCTTGTACTTGAAACCAGTTGCGTAAACAGGTTCTTACACCTGGGGGGGGGGGGGGGGGGATGATTTGCCGTTCACGAGGATCAATCTCGTATACAGATACACACACACACACACACACACACACACACACACACACACACACACACACACACACGCACACACACACACACACACACACACACACACACGCACACACACACACACACACACACACACACACCTTGTGAGGTGGGGAGGGGGATGCTTACCCCTCACCCCCACCCCCGCTCGCGTCTTTTTTTCCGTACCACTAACGCGTCAGTTTTCTTCAAAAACTCGTGAAAGCGCGCTGGTAAGCCAAGACTAGCTCGCGTGTGTTGATTTACACACCAGCCTAGCCATTTTGTCAATAAAACCATGATGATTGTGAGTGCAATGTATCTACGCATTGATGAATATTCCTAGTCTCATCGTCGTGGTTGTAGTCCACATCGAGATCGGCCACTAATTAATGGTCACCCTTGCCCTCGACTTGTCTTAGCTAGATCGATGTCGTAGAGTCGCAAAGTTTGATGCATATAAATGTACGTTACAGCAGCGGCGCTAGTCTTGGCTTACCAGCGCGCTTTCACGAGTTTTTGAGGAAGACTGACGCATTAGTGGTACGGAAAAAAAAAAACGCCCCCCCCCCCCCACCCCGCTGTCTACGCCCCTGCTTGTAACACGTGAAGCAGGCAACTTACAGTTGGTTTCATCGTCGAAGAGTGGGCAGTCGAGGAAGTAGTTGCACCGATCGGCCCAGGGGATGCATCTGGGAGCCTCGTTCCCGTCTTTCATGCACTCATACTCGATGATCGCATTGCAGCCTCCGACTAAACAGGAAAATAATAATAGTCAGGATAGTAATACTGAAATATATTGTAACAATAATGATAATTAAATATAATATCGTCAATCAAAAATCACAATCATTTATCATATTTATTAAAAAAATTGTCACGTTCATTCGAGAGCAAATAATTGTTTTTTTTCTAGGATGGACAGAATTGATACTAATGAAAGTTTTTTTCCTGACAAGAGTTTGACCAATGTTCTCTACTATCAAAACGCTGTCAATATCGAATACAGTATGATCACATCACGATGTAGGTCCACATATGAAGCGTATTGTGTCATTTGGATTTGAGGAAAAGTATAGGTATATATACACTTTTAACAATTATGAATGAGTACGCGTCTCTCCCTGCCAGCCCACCCGCCCGGGATCTGCAATTTTCATTAACCTATAATCTATATATTCCTTTATAACTATAAACCAGTGGTCTTCACCTGTAAGACTAGGAGTGGTGACAAGGCATCCATCCTCATCACTACCATCTGCACAGTTCGTCTATCCCTTCCATGGAGTCCACCCGCCCGGGATCTGCAACTTTCATTAACCTATACTCTATCTATAACTTTATATAAATCAGTGATCCTCACCTGTAAGACTCGGAGTAGTCGCAAGGCATCCCTCCTCATCACTACCATCCGAGCAGTCCGTTTCTCCATCACATGACCGAGAGGCGGCTATACACTTTCGATCGAATTCGCAGAAAAGGTGATCGGCGTTACAGTTTGGCAACCGTGGATCTGTAAAAATCAGATGAAGTATAATTATAAATGATAAACAATACGGGAAATGTCGATTCAAATTGAATACGAACTTGATAATATGTAAGATAAGATACAATTTTTTTTTTTTTACAGAAATAAGTCAATCCATATGTTTTGAGAAATTTGATTAAAATCTTTATACTAACAGAACAGATATACATTTACAATATAATTATCTAACAAGTTGTGAACAAAATTGTAATTGTTTTAATTACTCGATGAACTATCACCTTCTAAGTTATATTGGTAATAAGACAAAACAAATAACTCAGACCCCGTTTACAGTGCAGGGCCGGGCCGAGCCGCGGCTCGGCCCGGCCTTAATTGCGGTACTCGGCCCCCCAATTTTTTTGCGTTTACAGTGGTGGTCTCGGCCCGGCCGCCCTTTCAATATCTTGTCGTAGTGGCGCTCTGCATGTAAACAAACCATTATTTTGTGGGCGTGCCGGGGTCACAGAACAAAGGCGCGTTATTTGCAATGAATTGTTTTCCCAATTTGGTACCGCATTTGGCCCTGCGTGCGTTTACAGTGAGAAAAGGCTGGGCCGAGCCACGGCCAAGACCACCTCAAGAGCGGGGCCAAATGCGCGGCCACTTTTGGCCCCGCATTTGGCCTTTTGAGCGTTTACAGTGAAAAAAAGGCCTTTTTTCACTGTAAACGGGGTCTAAGACAAGTCTGACTATACATTTCTGTACCATCATTTCTGAGAGCAGTAACTTCAAGCAAGAATCCTCGAGTCCCAATGTAGGCACCCGCGTGAAACTGGACCGAAACGCTGTCAGTGAATGACCGGACATTTCCCGGGCTGTCGGTATGTGAGAACTGGCCCAGCACGGATGAGCCGTCAGAAACGTTGTGCCCCTCAAATATCGTAAGAAGCGACTGGAACGCGAGGCTATAATCCCGGAAGTGGAGGAGAAGTACATAGCTCGAGTTTGGCGCACGCGCAGTGATGTTCCACAGGTGATACTGACCAGGCTCGTACGGGAGTGGCCAATTTGGGGAGGAAATGTTGACCGATTGTCCCATTTGTACCTCAATTAGCTCTGGTATTAAAAAAGTGTATAGAATATATACATCTGTTTGTCAAATCTATTTTTCTAAAAGGCAATGAGTTGATATATAGGTATCCCCACTTTCACACAAGAATTGATGGGAAGTTTTATGTATTTTAAATACATCGACATGTTCTAACAATTAGTGTCAGAACGAAAACGTTAGAAAACACACGCAATATCAATATATAATATAGATATAGACAGCCTCTTGCATTTTTCCTTCAATAATTTCAATAACTCTCTGCTGACACGCGTGTGTCTGCGCAGTTTCATTCGTCAGGACTGTCTATCGGGAGAAAACAGGACTATCGGGACAAATGAGACTAACGGGATACTGATGCATTGTCCACCCGGGAATTGTCCATGGCCCCGTTGCAGAAAGAGATACAATCGATCGTAAGTTACAATCAATTGTAAGTCAGGTTAGGTGTTCTAAATGCGCAAATATGATTGGTTGAAACGCGAACATTTTTTGAATTACACTTAATTGTAACTTACAATCGATTGTATGTCTTTCTGCAACGGGTCCCATGTCTTAATTCGAAGCGAATGGCAAACTTTACATTAGAAACGAGCTAATTTTCTACCTGACCAGTGTATGTCCGCGCAGTTTCGTCCCTCCCTAGTTTCAATCGGGAGACAAACGTACGGGGCTATAACCATGATAACGGGATTGTAAATATGACGGACTATTAACGGGACTATATAGCGGGACAAACGGGAATTACGTGACTAACGGAACTAAAATGACGGGACATATGGGACTAACTGGAATTTGGTGCAACGATCATGCTTTTAATGCATTTGAATGATAAACAGATCAGGGGTGTCGATCCGTTTTTGAGATTGGGGGGGCGAAATTTGAAAAATTTTCCAGAGTGACCACTGAGAGAGCTAAAAGCCCCACATTGGCATGCCCGGAAGTTTTGTTATGCGCTCATTGAAAGTGTCTTGATGGCTCGAAGACCTGACTTTGGGGGGCACCCATATTTGGGGACAATACTGGGGGTCCAGGGGGCGGAGCCCCCGGAAGCTTTTAGATTTCAAACATTTGCTCCTAGCATGGGTGTTAAAATTGTATAAAATAGTGAACCTACTCATAACGTATTTTTAAAGGGCATAGCGAGGAAAACACTGAGCTTTGCATGAGATGGATCCACGTGATCATGTATACTATAGAGCCATCGATATAGTCTAGGGCATTGGGCTCCCATGAAAAGGGGCGTCAACAATTTCTCAAAAGTGTAGGGGAGACATTGCGAGGAAGCGAAGCGACCGAGCGGGGGAGGGTGTGGGAGGGGGTGTCCCCCTCCCACAGTAGGGAGCTTTTGTATTTTTGGGCGTGAAATTGTGCGATTTGGTGCACACCTGAGACAGAAATTTCACGTAATGAAGTATATAGGTATGGAACCAAACATACATAATGACAAAGGGAGGGGGACAATCTGCTCCTTTTTCAAATGTGGGGGGACATGATATTCCAATTTGATTTGCGTTCAGCGCATATGTACCGAGATTATCTATAGATGAGGGTTTAATAAACTTTGTTTGAGGTGTGCGTTTGAAAAATTACGCTGCCCAACACATTTCAAAAGGTGAGTTCCCGCAACCCAAATTAAACTGGCAATATGAGAAATTGTATGCGCGCGAAGCGCGCGGCAAAAAAGAGATTTACAGTCCTTTTCAAACTAAAAAACAGCTATTTTTAAGATTAATTATTGATAAATGTGTCTTTCCCCTCTTTGGCAATATATCACTCGATTTTTTCTTCCTCATTTTCGGAATTATTGGGGGGGCGAAATGATATGTTCGCCCTCCCAATATTTTCATTGGGGGGGGGGGGGGCGACCGCCCCCCCCCCTGCCCCCCCAGGATCGACACCCCTGAAACAGATAGTCTTCTACCTGACCCGTGTAGTTCCGCGCAGTTTTGTTCGTCCTCTCCACCGGCACAGTCCGGGTAGAAATCACACCGCCAATACTCGGGAATACAGTTCCCAAGATCGCATTCAAACTCGTTCTCGCTGTTACACTTTCCTATACATACGTCGGAGGATTAAAGAGAACAATGACAATATTATTTTGTTTAATGTAGAAAACTATTAAACAAATCGGAACAGGTGAACTTAGGTGCACTTCGAATAATCGCCATACAATGATGATGCATTCACCACGCATGGAATCTAGCTTTAAAGTTTATATGAATTTTATGAGTTTATGAGTTTATATTAATTGACGAAAGCCTCAGGCGCATGCATGCGCGTCATTTAATGTGACAACTTTGCAACTAAATAATCCTGAAATGTAATACCCACTGTATATTGTTAAAGGGACAGGTTCCCCACCATATATTTACTTTTAATTAAGTTCCATACACATTAAAATCGAATTTCATGTAAATACGACCAACATTGACCCTTTGGGCAAGCTAGGACGGAGCATCATGCAAAGTCACTCGCTGTACTGGCTAATCCCATTCATCGCATACAGCATGGAGGCTGCCATTGATGTTTATGTAGCTCGCATTTAGAATTGTTCGCTCAAAAGTGTGACGTCAAACACGAACTACTCTTTTGTGTTTGTGCACAATCCCTGTGAGCTGCGAGAGCTAACAAAAAGAGCCCGAACTTGTTAGTTCGGGTACGACGTAACATTTTAGCGCGAACAATTACAAATCCGGGTTTTAAAAGGGTTTTCAGACAAAACCATGTCAGAGGGCAAACGTTGGACATATTTGCATGAAATTATGTTTTAATGTGTAGAGAACATAATCAAAAGTAAATTGTATGTGGGGAAACTTCTCCTTTAAATTGAAAGCTCACCGCATACATCGGGCATTTCGTCCGAGTGATCCGGGCACTCAAGGAAGTAGTTGCATTGCTGGTGGAGCGGGATGCACGTGCCGTCATCGCAAGTGTAGTGGTTGGAAAGACAAGGGGGTCCTAAATGATCAATAATGAATGACAATAAGGTAATTCATTCTGTATGACATTTCAGCACATATTTGTTAACTATTCGAATTTAGACGTGTTACACTGTCAAAACGCTGTGTAAAAAAACGCTGCGTAAAAATGGTTGTTGAACCTTTTTATACAACTGTAGGTGCAGCATGAATAGTTGTAGAAAGAAGGGTTGTGTATGGCGGCCATTGTTCAAGCGTTGTTGATCAGTGTTAAATCGACCGCGAAAGACAAAACCCCTTTTGTCCCCCAGCAGACCAAGCGAACCGAGTTAGCGCAGTCAGTAGCGTGTAAGACTTATAACACAAAGACCCCGGTTCGATTCCGACCTTGCCGCCTTTTAGTACAATCCTTTTTGTATTTGCTATTTCAACAACAGGGTTGTTGAAATTTATTCTAAACAACAGTTGTTGAAAAAATGAAAACAATAGTTGTGTAAGCTTTAAACAACTGGGGTTATTGAATGTTTTCAACAACAGTTGGATGGTTCATATTTTAAAGAGCGGTTGTTGAAAACGAATTTGTTTACACAGCGTTTTAACAGTGATATGTTTGACATGTACCGACTGAAATCCATTCCGAACAGATTTCCCTGCCTTATTTTGTCCGAATATTGTTATGTATTATTATCATTATTTATTCGGCAAATCAAATACACATGAAACGTGTACAAAGTAAGGAAATTGCAACCACTGGAATGCCAGGGCTTGGAAACAGTTAACCGATTAACTGTGGCCAAAAGCCTTCCGTCCCAATTCCAGTGGCTGCTAATACCCCCGTCACATATAGCGCCGACCTCGCGCCGCTCCTAATCCCCATTCATAAAATTGCTACGCTCCTAATCCCCATTCATACATTTGGCAGTGGGAGGCGAAGCATTGTCTGAACGATGATTAAATGACGAATGAATGGGAGGATTATCGCACATAGGTGAAAGGATAGCCTCTCATGCATGGACATACAATGGCTCCCTAAACAAAAGAGTAGAACGCCAAAGACTCACGACCGCTTTCGACATGTCCAAAGCTTAAAAAGTGGTCGTGGGTCGGTCGTGGGTCTTTTGCCGACCTACTGTTTTGTTCAGGGAGCCATTGTATGTCCATGCATGAGAGGCTATCCTTTCACCTATGTGCGATAATCCTCCCATTCATTCGTCATTTAATCATCGTTCGGACAATGCTTCGCCGAGCGTAGCAATTTTATGAATGGGGATTAGGAGCGGCGCGAGGTCGGCGCTATTATGACGGGGGTATTACAAAGTCAAAATGGTATTGAATAATACAAACGTTTGAACATCAAATACTAATCTTGCGCTAATTAACAAGTCAAGACTACTGTAATAAACACTAACTAACAAATCAAGAACTTATAACACTATACAAATCATGAGGACAGCAATATAAATCTGCCCGTTAAATTACAATAGTCACTACCGTAGGAGGGGGACACCCCCTCCCACATCCTGCCCCCGCTCAGTCACTTCGCTCCCTCGGGCTTGGTCGCTTTACTCCCTCGCAATTTCTCACTCTCACATCTGGCTCAAAGTTGGCGGCTTTGTGAGTGTGGTTGGGCATGAGTCCCTACACACACACACAATCGTGAGCCCCCCTTAGGTTTTTGATGAATGATCTTGGCTGCGGAAAAAAATTTACGAGCCCCACCACTGAGAGGACTTTCAACCAATTCCCTCGGTCTCGAACAAATTAGGCAGGGTCTCGGCGGGGGAAAATTGGTCTCGGTCCGGTAAACGGCAAATCACCCCCCCCCCCCCCCCGGTGTAAGAACCTGTCTACGCCACTGCCAGTGGACATTGATCTTTTCTGCGTACCTTCATGCGAGCATCCTGCCTCGTCCGCTCCGTTAGCACATTCCGACCGACCGTTGCACTGAAAGTGGAGAGCCCCGCAAGATCCGTCCCCACAGTCAAACTGATAGGCGCGACAATGCACTTCAATTCAGGATAAATACAACATAGCGAGGTTGGTATCATTGATAAAATCATTATATATATATTTAAACAAACACAACTAACTTCTCATTATGATTACCTTAATGATTTGTAATATTGTACATCCGGACTGCATTATCCTACATGAGATATGGAATTGCATTTCCTTTAGTGCAAATTCTTGGTTATACAACACGAGATTGGTGCATTTGTACTCGCAATAAGATCAATGAAGAGTATGTTTTCCAGAATAAATTGGACTTAATGCAATAATATGGTTTAATGTAAACATGGTAAATCAATGTTCAGAAATAGTACGTGATTTCAATAAGTTGCAATACTTGTTTTAGTGTTGTTATTATTGTTTGAACACTGTAACCAGAGAGGTGGAAAGGACTCCCACCTCTCTGCTGTAACATAACCAACAAGGCACGTTCACCTATAATCTTTTGACCAATCAGCGCACAGCCCCATAGAAGTAGTAACCAATCAGTGGTGATACTCACTGCATGATAGTTCATCCTCGCCGATCATTGGACAATCAGCCTTCCCGTCACATCGTGCTCTGACGTCAATACACGTCACATTGTCAAGACAAGCCCACTGTGTGACGTCACACGACGCAGCTGAGGGTACTACTTGCAGATCAAACAACACATAACCCAAAAGCAAAATGTTCATGATTTGTTATAATTAACTATGATATTGTAAGTGTTTCTAATCATATTTTGAGCAAACAAGTTTATTCTGTCATTAAAAGCATTTGCTTTTTCAAATAATTATTTTATTTAGTTTTTCATTCCCACACAAAACAATTATTTCTTGCAGCGCCCTAAAAAGGCCGGGCTATTTGAGGTCTTTCTACGCCCCCCCCCCCCCCCCCTTAAGATCTCGGCCGCGAAGCGGCTGATCGCCGTGTAAATATGCACGCATGATAACTAAAGTGTATAGAATACAATGGTCATTTAATTTTTTTGAAAAATGCATTAATTTGCATATTTATGGTAATTTATTCAAATAATGTCATAAAATTCATGTTTTTACCCATTAATCATATATTCTTCATAATTAAACATTGGTTTTCACTACATATATTCCTTAGAGCATTTGCATGATAATACGACAAAAATTTGTTGGAAGAGCCAGGTTCTTCTTTATATTTTCTATTGTTTTTTAAAAATAATTTCTTATGTATTTCTTCTTTTTTTTTTACTTATGTATTTTATTTTTTTTAATTTCATTTCTAACTATAATTCAACTATTTTGACTCCAAAACAAACATATAAAATGTAAACAAGACCAACTAGCCCATGATATACCTCTTTTTACGAAAACTGATATTTCCATATGTTTTGTACACAAATAACGAAATTGAGCGATTTTCGGGCTGACATACATAGACAAAAGGTCATGTGACTTCGTAACAGTAGGTCCGATTTTCAAAATGTTTATTTTAAAATATGCGCAAAGACACACACACACAAAAGTCACCAAGCAGCGGCGCGTCATCTTAACGCGTTTTGGAGCAATCGAAAACATCGCGGAGGAGGGGGGGGGGGGACATTATGGCCCCCCGGCCTTATTAGGGTTAACCAAAACTGTACTATCCCTTTAAATACATAGTATAACATAATGAGACGTCGACCAATGTAGACTAATGGACTACTGGCTCAACCGGAAGTTTCCCCTCAGCTACATACCTAGGGATCTAGTATTGTCAATATCCTCAAAACTTAATTAGCATGGTACTCTCATATCTTATTGTATTCGTATTACCAATAAAATAGAAGGGTATTAAAGGGGTAGTACAGTTTTGTGTAATTTTGTGCACGTGTCAACGAATGTTAAAGGGACTTAGTAACATTGTCCAAATCCTAAAAATCCAATTGAAATTCTAGCGGTTCTCTCATACCTTGGTGTGTTCATATAAACAAAAAATGCATAGGACAGGTTTCGGTTTTTAAAATTTCCCTTTTGTTGAAAAGATATTAACGATTGAAGTGTTCGGATGATACATTATCCAATGGATCGTCGAAACCATGTACAAAGTCAGTGCAATGATTTAGTGAATGTCACTTTGCATTTTTGCTCATTACTCGGCCACATAAAGTCCACTTGAAAATATCACACAATACCCAACAATATGCATTGAATCAACCATTTTTCACTTTTTGCACATGTCAACAAAGTTATTAGATCCCTTTAAAACTATATTGGTTCTCTCATACCTTGTTGTATTCGTATTACCAATAAAATAGAAGAGTATAAAATAACATGGAGCAGGTTCCGTCTCTTCTGAATTTCCCTTTCTTTATTAATAAAGTGTTCGGAATTTTCTATATCCGCTGGGAAATTATATGTGTACAAAGTAAGTGCTGTGAGTTAGCAAATAACATTTGCATTTTCGCTCATTACTCGGTCACGTGACAATCATTTACCGTGGAATTTTCACACATCACTTCACACATATCAGAACACACAACATTCGTAATTTTGTGCACGTGTATGGCGCGCCGTTTGCACAATAATGGCGATAAACACTGTTTATCTGCGATAAACACTGCTTATCGCCGATAAACACTGTTTATCCAGCGATAAACACTGTTTATCGACTGATAAACATAGTTTATCGGGATAAACACTATCGACCGATAAACAGAGTTATTTTGATAAACACTGTTTATCGATCGATAAACACTGTTTATCGAGATAAACTATGTTTATCGACTGATAAACACTGTTTATCGGCGATAAACAGTGTTTATCGGGATTATTGGGCAAATGGCGCGCCATACACGTGTCAACGAATGATAACCGAATCCTATCTCATGTGTGATTCATATATCGCAACAAAATTAGGTCGGATTATTTTTCCGTTTTCCGCAAGCAGTTTCCTTTGGTATACATTGTCACTACATAGAAACAAGAAGTTCAAGTTGACAAGGTCAAGGAAAAGGAGGAAACCTAAAATTGGAATAAAGGTCATGCAAGTCCAAATACAATGTATAGTTATACAACATACGGACGAAACTGTACAGTGTACATGGTGTAAGGAGTCAGTAAAAAGGTTTTGATTGTCGTATTTGAAACCCCGTCCCTATATTTTAATTACATCATGTACAATCATGGCATTCTGTAGTTTTGAAATTGTCGTGGTACGCCTTCCGCCTATCATGCCTATAGTGCTCCTTTATTGTCCACATCCGGGACATTTGAAAGCAAAAGAATGACAACAAGAAGAGATGATATATGACAAGTATCCAAAGCGTAAGTCATGTTATACATTCCAGACAAAGTAAACAAAATGAATACGATAAGCAATGCATGTATGTACAATCTCACTAGGTATAGCCACCTTGGTTAAAGTAGAATTTCATTGAAAATCACAAAATATGAGAATAATGCATCACTAGAGAGCTAGGGGCTGAGAGATTAAGATTAATATTTTTGTTATTTCCCATACCAACACGATATCTTAGTACAACAACAAAACGAAACCCCATCACATGAATCGATAACAAGCGCTCTTTGCGCTAATAAAACGCAAATGTGTTGATGACGTCACACATTGTGCAAGTTATCATTAGCAGACGATGTCTCATTGCGAATCTACACAACCAGTAGTGCACTCATATTGTCTGCTCAACGTGTATTCCTGCCACAAAAGCGCATTCATTTCATTGCATTTTGTAAATAAGGTTCACTTTGACTTATACACAATAATGATTCACTCGGAGGCATTTACGGAAATAACGACAAATTCAATGAAGTAAGTCACACACAGTCCTACTTTACCTGCTTAAAAGACCCGCCGAAGTCTGGGCACGATCTATTGGCCCATTGTTCAACTGCTGTATTTTGATGTGGGTGTCGCTGAATGTGCAGTTCTGCGTGTGATACTTATGGGCGATGTTATCAAACATGCTTTAAGGGAACATTATGTGTCAAAAGACAACAAAGTGCTTTTAAGAGTGAGGCAGAGGAGCAAATAATGACAAATATTCTCCTTAATAAACAAGGATGATTGAACAGAGTCATGTTAAGAGGGAACTATACAATGTGTTTGTTATATATCGGACATCGTCTGCTAATGATGACCTGCACTGGCTGCACAACATGTGACGTCACAGTATTTCAGCTGGTTTCGGCGGGACTTTTGATGCCATAAAACTGGCTTACGAATTTCCACTATTTCATTGATGATAACTCCTTGATAACAATGTTTTAAAACACTTATTTGTAGTATTCGTGTCATTGATTATGTATAAAAATGGAAATATGAGCTGAATCTAAATTCAAATCAATGAAATTCTACTTTAAACATCTGAACATGAATGTCATAATCAATGAATTTCCCTTGTATTATCACATCGAGTACCTCTACTGATAACGACTTGTCGATTTTACATACTTCGCTTGTTTAACAAAATAATATAGATTATATATTTCTGAAAGGATTTGTCAAAATGAATACAATTGTAATAGGGATAAGACACAGTTTTCCTACCAAAGGCTTGCCCCCACCCCCTCCCTCCCCCCCCCCCCCCCACCCCCCAACCCTTAGGCCTAGCAACCACTTGTGATTACAACTTGTTGATTTTTTCTTGCTTTACCCTTTTTAATAAACACATATGACTGGATTGGTGTGATTAGTAAAATATTCAATGGGGATAATAAGACACATCATTGGCTCAACTTGAGCCCGGCCTAAACAGACTAAGATTACCGGTAACCAGTTAAACCGCTTTGCACCTCTGTACCCATTGATTGTTGCTATTTGCCACCGGATAGATTCAAATTGTTTTCTTTCATTATCTATAGTAAATCCCTTGAGTTATGATTATAGGCAGCAGGACAATAGGCCACTTGAAATTCAAGTCATACACTGAAAACCTAAACTGGTAAGCCGGGCTAACTTAAAACTAGTCCAGATGGTGCCCATCTGGACTAGTTTGAAAGTAGTCCGTATTGTTGGACTAACATGGCAGACTAACTTGGCTTAGTCCAGCGTGCTGGACTAGCATTGCGCTAATCGCTTGACTAGCATTTTGTTTGTCGGTCGACTAGTTTTATGTTATTCCAGCATGCTGGACTAGCATCAGCTAGTCGCTTGACTAGCATCAGCTAGTCGCTTGACTAGCTTAAAGCTAGTACAGATGGTGCCCAGTTGGACTAGTTTGATGTTAGTCCAGTCAGCTGGACTAATGTAACATTAGTCCAGTCAGCTGGACTAATGTAACATTAGTCCATCTGGCTGGACTAACTTGGTAAGACTAGTCGAGCCTGCTAGTCCAAACGCAAACTAGTCCAACCAGCTAAGCAAACCCACAATGGTACCCAATGGAAATCTTGCATTCACACATTCTGCAATACATAGTAGGTACAATAGCATTTCCTACACGCAGGTTCAGTTCTGATTTCTTCCCTGCATGATTTACAATGACTAGTCCCAAGATAAACTCCAATTATGCATACAAACATACATAAATGCACCTGAATAAAATTATGCAAAGAAAGCAATACATAACTAGACCTGCATGTTGGCAAATGCCCTTTTTTCAGACCATGTTGTCTCATTTCACCTGGCTACATCAATCTAATCACAGACTGTACCCAAACCTATCACAGGCATATATTTTCTGAAATAAAAAAAGTATATTTAATAATTACATTGTAACAAGTAATTTATTTTTCAAAGGCATATACTGCCAACTCTTCACCTCTTCACACCACAAGTCTGTAACATCATAAGACTAAAAAAAAAAGTACATTATATAACTAAATTTTATATCACACCAATACATATGGTAGCTTGAGGAGCGCAACACAGTCACAAATTGCTCGGAGACAATACATGTAACACAAAATGCTCACAATTTTGTTACATTTCAGGCAGCATTGAGTTCTGTTAAAAATATATAGGTCAGGTGTTCTGTTATCGATTTATATACGCCTTCAAATCTACCTTGAATTTCTTTTATATTGAACTGTTGGTTTAGTTCATGTCGGCGTTTAATAACCCTGTTGGGAGAGAGGGGTAGCGTTGGGCAATTTCATGATACCCATTATCTGTGACATAATATGATATAAATTAGGTCATCAACGTTGCCATCGGAGGAGCTACTCGCCCCTGCATGTATTTCAGACAGTGAACTTTCATCGTTTGTAACTTTCACTTTATCCCCATATTCATTTATAAATTCAACACTGAGAAGCTCCTGACAGTCGAGTATCTCTTTGGCAACTTCTACTTTTTGTTTAACTTGTGTCGCCTTTGTTGGCTGATGCTGTATAGCAACTTGCCTTTGCTCCTACCCCTCTCTCCTCGTTCTCGTTTCCTAGGGTTAGTAAGCCGATCTACTTTTCTCTTCGCCTCGGACAGGCCCTCTTTACATTTTCTCAACTCATTGTCCGTTTCAATCAAGTCAGTTTCTAATTTTTGAATTGTTTTCCCCCTTCATCAACACACTGCTCGAGTTTGCATTTCGTTGGACTTCCTGTTTTGTGGGGTACTTTTAAAGTGTAGCTTGAGGTTTCAAATTTATTAAGCAACTTTGCCTTTTTGCCTGTACCTTTTGTAGTAACCCAGGAGGACCACAATCTACCTAACTTGCTCTGTAGGGGTTTAAGAAATGAAATGTTAACTTTGTCAAGTGGGATCCCAAAATGGGACACTATACGAATCATTACAGTCTGAACATTGTCATCAGAGAGGTGTCCGTCAATATCTCTCAATAAATTAAAAAGAAATAGCTAGGATACATCTAACTCAGCAGTGAATTTGTATGGTGCTTCATCATTGCTGGGAGCAGCATTTACTTTAGATGGTAAACAGGAACATGCTAATATCAAGATAATCAAACAGACTAAAGGATCCATGATTCTTGAAAAATTGGGTTACAAAAAGGAAACTATTTGTTTTAAAAAGGAATCTTGAGCAGGATGTTTGAGCAGGGAAATAACCGAACTATTCACATTTTCAAAACATTACATTACAATACAGACTACTGACCTATACTGGCTATACATTTGTATGAACATACATTGCATCAATGAATAGAAAATAACATGGTAGTATAAATCATTATTTGTAGTCAAAACGATTACCCAATCCATGAGAAAATTGCATCTTACAACAAAATCTGTGATGTATCAACATTCAACATGAGGTAAAAAGCAAATTAATTATTTTGTTACAAAAGAAATCTCGAGCAAGATGCTACAGTATGGATCTATACTGGCTATACATTTGTATGAACACACGTTGCATGAATGAATAGAAAATATTTGTAAACATGGTAGTATAAATTATTTGTAGTCAAAACGATTACCCAATCCATGGGGAAAATTGTATCCTAAAACAGAATCCGCGATGTATCAACGTGAGGTTACCCTCACAGGAAAACTCCTCTAGTGGCCGTCTCTCCATCAGCCAGAAGGTTACAGTGTTCGGCTCCACATAGGCAAAGTCACCCTGCCTATTAAAAATCCTAGTATTCCATCCTTTCCCTAGCACACCGTCAAAGTTCGAAAGGGACTCCAGAACAAATTGTGATTTCGTGTTTTTGCTCTTTCGTCCCAAATGCGATAATTCTTCAAATATGCTATGGGCGACAGACACTTCCAAATTTACAACACTATCAACCTTTTGTTGTCCATGTAGACTTTGTTTGATTTCAGACTTTAACTGTTGTACAAAAAAGTCCCTTTGCTCTGGTGTACCATGAATATAGCAATCAGGTACATCAATTATGTCCTTGGCCTCTCGCCATTCATCATATTTGTTGGATGCCCACTCGTTTTCCGTATAATGTACTTTAACAAAAAGTTTACCATCTAGTCTTCGAATCCGTTACTTCAAGCGGGTACAGTTTAGTGGTCGACCAAGCAGGTGTTGCAACTTGAGATGCTTTGGCCCCTGGTACTGCCGGTCCGTTGTGGAGCTTAGCGTAGTTATGTATAGTCCTCGCTCTTGTACTTCTCCCCGCAGAGGACATCATCCAGCCTCCAGATGTAGCTTGTTCGACTGTTGATTAAAAATAACAACAAAAAACATGGTTACAATGGTTGTCATTGTTCAGACAATATTGAATGAATTCCTGTATAATGCATCTACACAAACACAAGTAACTTCAGAATACACCCCATACATAATCAAAATAATTCAAACTAAATGTCTTCTACGTTCCTTTCTATTTTTATTAAAATTAATATACAAGTATTAAATCATATCTATCTTACCTGCACTGCTGCATATGCAGAACACTGCATGTGGTCACTGACACTACGTAGCTTGCTGTCCGCTCGTACTGTCGCAATCCAACCCCACGGTAAAATGGAAATCCTCTAGCGACGATTACGATGAAAATTGTACAAAATCCTTTCGAGTTTTGTCTTGGTTCCGCGCAAATATCACATAAAATCCATGATGTATCACCATTTGATTGTCAGTTGTACAGTCTATATTTCTTCTTTTCCCAACATGTTAGGTTCAAATTCACATATCGATATAAATAACTGCACTAAATGGAGAGATTCTGGAACATTCCGAGGAAAAGTATTCTTCCGAGCGACATGCAACGTAAAAGGTCATACGCGCGCGTTATGTTAATGCGTACGTCTATGGAACTCGTGTAGCGTGGCATGGGGTTTGTCAACGCACGTCACGCATCGAGGACGTGCGCTCTGAAGTACCTAACTGAAGACAAGTCAAGGCAAGTTGCAGATTTTTTACTGTGGAGTGTGGCTATGCAAATCCTGTATTAAGAAGAATGTACCATACCGTACCCATGTATAATGCATGGGGCCGGTCCAAAGTACAATGTACCATGTACTATGTACTGTACAGCACACTACACAAAGATATATGCAACAAATCGGGTGAAACTTTTTGACATGGCGTTGGCTGGACTAACCTTAAACTAGTCCGGCTGGTTAAAGCTAGTCGGTCGTTCGACACATCGGATTTATAAATTAGTCCAGCGGCACAAATTACGTTAGTAAAATGAGCTGGACTAATCAACAACTAGTCCAGCAGCTTCTAACTAGTCCAGCAGACTTGCAATACATGAAATGTAGCCTTACACCTAGTCAAGCAAGCTGAACTAACCAGCCGGACTAGTTTAAGGTTAGTCCAGCCAGCGCCTGACTAGGTTAGGTTTTCAGTGTAGTATAGTTGGTCATCAGCCGAATTGCGTACTGGATCATCAGGGACATTGTACTTCTGGTGACTGATTATTATATTACTGAAATGGTAAGCAACCCTTTGTCCTAAGTCCTCAGCAGAGCTAGAGGGATTAGCTGGATAATTAAACAATTAGAAGATCTCTGGTGGCGAATGACAGTAATCGATGGGTCTACAGGTGCAAAATGGCTTATCTGGTTACCGGCTTTGTGTTATTAGGCCGGACACTGATGATAATTCGGGCCAATGTGTCATCTTAGGCATGGCCACCAACCTACTTTGTCCTGGCAATATAATATACAACTTGTCGTGTTTGTTCTTGCGTTATATTTTGTTTACATGAAAACGACTGTTCTGATATCATTGATATGAAGAATACATTGGAAGCGGAGATGGACTTTATAATAGAGTTGTTATGAATGACATAATGTACCATAATAAGAGAATCACCTTTTCTTCCTGAGAAGTAGATAACGATGACGATTACTGCCGCTATGATAATGACAACGATTACAGTTGCAAGGAGAACGCGATTAACTCTGCAGTCCCCGGATGTCTTTTCGCTGCCTCCAATATCCTCATGGACTGTATGTTCCCCGTCTTCTCCGGCCAGACCAGGAGCAGCCTTCTCTTCCAATTCGATGTTTTCCAAAATGGCGCTAGCGTTGCCGGACGACTAAATGGCGGGATCAACAAAATTGAATTGCTATTGTCATTTTCTTCGAAATCTGGCCCCATTTGTATGAAACCCCGCTAGCTTAATAGTTCCTTGCTAAAGGAATTGTTGATGTGCAGTTTATTGCGCAACTAAACGTTTTCGTTTTCCCCAACTAGGGACATATAGGTTTGCCTGTAAGTACCCACTAAAATTAACCTTCGTTAGTAACTGAAATGTATTGCGTATATTTCTTAGCCGCGTCATCCAAAGTAGACTTAGCAAGCAGGGGCGTAGACAACGGGGGATGAGGGGTATGCATCCCCCCACCTAACAAGGTGGGGGGGGGGGGGGGTGACATGTACAATCATCCCCCCCCCCCCCCTAGGTTTTAGGGAAGGATATATTTTGTGTTTGTGTATCTGTATACGAGTGGGAAAGAAAACATTAGTTGTATGAGTTAAGACTTGTTAATTCTAACGTCCAAAGAGTAATGTATAAATCCACTTTCAATTTTCGCTGCGCGCTTGGCGCGCGAACAGATTATCTCCGTTTGTTGTGTAACTTGCGTATATATGGTCTGGGGTGAGTATTATACCTGGCCACGTAGTTCTAGTGTAGGCTGGCATTGCTCTGGCTGCTTGTGTGACATGCACCAAATTGCATCATTTCAAGTACATATATAAATGCAAAATCTCCGTGGGAGGGGGATACCCCCTCCCAAACCCTCCCTATTTGGCTCTGCCCCAGCCCTCGGTAGCTTTGCCCCTCGGGACTCATTCTTGGCAAGAGGCTATAATTATGTTGTTGGATCATACGTTATGTGGCATATGGTGATGTTGGAACTGTGTATGACGCTAAACGATTTCAATCCAGAGTTCAGATTGTTATTTTCGATTTGAATGCATAATTCAGGCTTTTATTACTCGGTAAGAATACAATCATTGTGTCAGTTTTCAATTGAGGTTAGTACCAATTCATGATAACCGTGTACCGTGACAAAATTGCAGAATCTCTTTACTACAAAAGTATTCTATGTCAAGAGCATCCAACTTTAAAAAGGCAAATAACACATTTCTATTCTGAGAATATATCTTTAGTTGCGCTCTAATCAAACGTTACCGTACCTTGGAATTAAATTGTCGTTACTAAATCAGCGTAATGGTATCGCAGATTATACAGCTACATATCAAGAATATGGAGTCCGTTATGCGATTCAATATGATAATACAACTCTATGATATGATGTATTATTGTTATTAGAAATGAAACTAACCTTCTAAACATGGGTATGAGTATCTCATGATTATCACATCTTTGGCTAAGTACATGATTAAACTACTAATGCATGGAACTCATAAAATGTCCAATATGTTAAACAACGCTATTTATATATTTTAAATACAAATTGTATTAGCATCTAGAATATATCATCTCAAACCCGAAAAGAAATACCAAATATTACCAGGAACAACTTGAAAATATAGAAATTATAGCAAATATATATTTATAGAAAATGTAGGCATACACTTCATCTAAACAAAATTTGATTATCTGAGGTATCTACAAATAACTGAATTATTCTTCAACGAATGTCTAGGTATTGTTGTTTAAACAAGATCAGTATACTTAGTTAATCTATACTACTGTATCAGGCCCAAGAAAATATAGGTATACAACTTATTCTACAATAATATGATTAAGGAATTATACCAAAAAAAACATGTTGTTTTTCTAACTGGTATATTATCATTAACTCCATACGACACGTATATAAAGTCTTACAATGTATAGGCAAATATCTTCATATTTAATTTGAATGTTATTACTAAAGGGCTGGTATATGAGTATAAGTGGGAACACTGTACTACATTTTCATCAAATCGCTACTGAAACCGCTAAATGCCGAATAAAAAATAGGCAAACAATTTAATCTACAATAATAATCACATGCACCCATACTATACAAAGCATAAACATGTATGGTGGGGGTACCAAAATTCGCGCAGTTAACTTTTAACACATCATTTCGACAAGAAATATACTGATTTGTATAATGATTATAATACCAGTTTATTCAGAATATTGTGTAGTATAATAAACATGTTTTGTTTTTAAGATCACTCAATTTAAATTACTTATTTCGGCCTGTTTTTCAAACCCTTCTAGGCATTTTCATGCGTGTGGAGCTGTATGCATAATCACTAGTTAACTGCGCGGAGTTTTGTGCCGCGCACAGTTTGGTACCCCCATATAATTCATGATTGTATCGATAAAAGAATCATACTTAACAATAGTGGCGAACCCTTTTATAGATGTATTTATCTTTTCCGTCAAGTAATATATTATATATATCACTATCATGATCGCAATCACTAATATGAGAAATGTACACTTAATTTGTAATCATATATGTGTTTATGTGGCATATGGTGATGTTGGAACTGTGTATGACGCTAAATATAAATACAATATGTCTGTGTGTTGGGGTGCATATTTATTAGTGTGTCAATTATTTGTTTTCTTCGTGAAAATATATTTAAAATGTCTGGTCGATCAAATCATAACACGCTTTCCCAGATACAGTCAATGTTAAGCCCGAATAATTCCTATCTAGGTAAGCACCAGATTGCACAATTTCAAGTCCAAAAATGAAAAAGCTCCCTACCGTGGGAGGGGGGGACACCCCCTCCCACCCCCACCCCCCCCCCCCCCCCAGCGCTCAGTCACTTCGCTCCCTGTGTTGGGGTGCATATTTTTTAGTGTGTCAATTATTTGTTTTCTTCTTGAAAATATATTTAACATTTCTGGTCGATCAAATCATAACACGCTTTCCCATATACAGTCAATGTTAAGCCCGAATTTCCTATCTAGGTAAGCACCAGATTGCAAAATTTCAAGTCCAAAAATTCAAAAGCTCCCTACCGTGGGATGGGGGACACCCACTCCCACACCCTCCCCCGCTCAGTCACTTCGCTCACTCGGGCTTGGTCGCTTCGCTCCTTGCAATGTCTTACTCTCACATCTGGCTCAAAGTTGGCAGCACTGTGAGTGTGGTTGGGCATGAGCCCCTACACACACAAATCGTGAGTTTTGCCCCCCCCCCCCCAAATCCAAAACTGCTTCCGGCCCGCCTGATCACGACCATCTTAACATCTAACCCGCTCCCCCCCCCCCCCCCCCCCTACTGAGAAGACTTTCAAGCAATTTCCTTGGTCTTGAAAAAAATTGGCAGGCGGTCTCGGTCGCGAACAAATTGGTCTTGGTCCAGTGAACGGCAAATCATCCCCCCCCCCCCCCCCCGGTGTAAAAACCTGTCTACGCCACTGTTAGCAAGTAACTAAGTTAGCGGGCTTTTGTGAATGGGAGGTTCTTTTAGCCCAAGAGCAGTTTTGGCATGCTTCATCTATCTCCGTATTTCCTTCACCCCAGTGCTTTCTCTTCGGTTGTATGGTTTATTGTATTCTTATGTTAATATATCCTATAAAATAAGTTATGATAAAGATGTGTATTTTGTTTCACCACCGCCATCCCGGCCCCATGCCATCATAACTACGCAGAAACAATCTAACGCATAGTATGCCATATACTGTAGTTCGTTTATCAGTCATAAGCATTACATCACGTTACATACAAACCAATTCACCAATAACATATACAAAAAGGCAAACAGATCTCATACCAGTTGAAGAATAGACTGAAAACAAATAACAACTTCTCAATTTATACAAATTATACGTTATGAGGAATCGAACCCCCAACCTTGGAAATAGGTGACATTAACAGTTGCATGTTGCATCACGAATGTAGCAAACTAAAGTTAAGCCATCCGCGCATAGAGCCGACTCTACCCGATCCGACATGTTTTCAGTCGGTTCAACTCGATCAGTATACGCTGCCTCAGTCCTGACTCCTGTTTTGCTGATCAAGAGCCAGTCGGAGATCATTCGAGGCAGTTCCAACATGTTGAATCGGCTACGACTGAGCGAAACCGACTCTAGCCTGACTAAAAACCAGTCGGATCGGGTCGAGTCGGCTCTGTGTGCACAACGATACACAACTAAATGATGGCAGTAACTAACGGAGCCAGAAAAGCCAAACTAATATGACCGTCGACCTCTAAAGTAAACCTTTGATAAATTATAATACGTTCTAAAATAATGTGGGTAAACTAAGTTAATGACAAGTAATGCTGGTTTTATATACAGTGAATTATGAACTCTTATTTGCCCTATATACTCTACGATGTATTTTCATTGTGATTTCGGGAAAAAATTATATGAATGAATACTTCTTGATAAATAAACATTCGAAGGTTATTTAGACTTACCGTATTATTTGCAGCCATTTTATCGGTTAATCTTCGCAGAGTTGCATGATTCTACACACTAAGAAATCCGGGTTGAAATGGGGTGTACGATTCGCAATATGGGGTGTACGATTACGCGAGCTGCCGTAGGGGTGCAGGGATTGTTCTTGAGCACCCCTGCGGGAGCACGTAAGGCGTGCACCCTTAGTACGCTATGCGTGCTACTCGCCGCAGTCTCGATGAACGCCGTACAATAGATAATACTCGATTAGTATCGATGATTACCCAAAAGAGCATCCACTAACGCCACACTAAACCATTAAAAAAAAAAAATTTGTTGATATTCGTGATATCACAAAAAGGATTAATTAGTTATACTTTTGGAGAGCTTTTGTAGACAGTAAATTGAGCTACTTGAAACACAACTATCAATAGCTGTATTGATTGACCGATCAACGATGAGTATTAACGGATCTATAAATTGTCTGCAACAGGTAAGTTTAATTTATGATTATTCAATTTAAAGACTTCAATAAATACTCATATATATTTTTTCTAATGTCAGTTTTATTATCATTATGGTGTTAATTAAATTATAGATTATTAATTCTGTTATATGTCACTAATAATTGAGGCAGTACTAATTATTGGCCATTATACAGTTGTGTTGGTGGTCTACGGTTCAGGTACACAGTAAGAATAAAGGGAAATGGTGCAAAGTGCAAAATCCCGGTGTCGGCGCATAATCTGTCTGGGCGGATAGCCTGTCTGGGCCGCAGGATATCCTGATGGATTTGTCAGCTTGTGCTTACTAGGATTAGCTGACTGGGGACGTATTATTCTGTATAACGTTGGCCCGTCGAAGCATAATCAGTCTGCCGGATACTGTGTCCCCGTTCGGTTTATGTATAACACATTTCGCTGATCTATACTGTATACATAACCTAACCCTAACCCTAAACCCTAACCCTAAACCCTAAACCCTAAACCCTAAACCCTAACCCTAACCCTAACCCTAATTTGGTGGCTATAGGTCAGATTAATGGCTATAGGTCATATTTAGTGGCTATAGGTCAGATTTAGTGGCTATAAGTTAAGATTTATTGGCTACATAAGTGTATACAGTATAGCAGTGGTGCGGGCCTAATACACGATATTGCCATTACTATAATTAGACCAAATGTTGGCCGAAATTTGCCAAAATGTCCCTATAATGCCACCTTGCCTCTAGTATGAGGGCAGTCTGTACTAGTATAGCTTGTCTCTAGGAGCAGTCTATCCGTCCGACATCATATCCTAGCACAAGCTGACGAATCCGTCAGGATATGCTAGCATATCCTGCGGCCCAGACAGGCTATCCGCCCCAGACAGATTATGCGCCGACACCGGCCGCCATTCTTAGTCTTGTTCCTATACCACGGTCCTACTGCACATGTGGTTTTCTGCGATCCTCTATTAATATACCATTCATAAACTCTATGCCAAGATCAAATTTATCGTGCACCGCAATGAGTGTATAAGTTAATGGTTTTATAATGTAAATGGGCCAACTGTTTTGTTTTATATTATGAACTTGAAATTATTAAAAATGGGTCTGAAAATGTGCCACAGCAAGGCCGTCCGCCAATTCCATTGTCCGAGAGAAATAATTCACTCACAGAAATACAAATATGCATTGCGTGTATTAATGCAAAATGTTTGAGTTCCATCACTACTCTAAGATTCCGTTTGTGAAATAATAGCTCATTATGCATGAAGGGATTTTAAAAATAGGGAAATTGAAATAAAATACTACGAACATATTTATAATTCACACTTAGTTTCGTTACAGCCCCTCTGATTGGTCATTTGCTTGATATGCCATCGCACACTAATGCGACATCATTAATTCGATGCTCTAAAGACCAGTTCATGCGTAGCCTATATCAATGGATGCCATAGCAAGTTCAAAAGCTTTGTAGGGGTTTTGTCCGACACAGCAACAGCTGATTTGTGTACGACTTTGTCTACGTATTGAATCGCAATGTAATAGTTCGTCTCCAGGTTCCTGCTGGACGGTCTATGGGCTTGATTTGTTCAAGGAGTTACCATCGATGGAGTCACAACTGTCACTAATCCTGTCTTGATTCTAAAGGCGAACAAAAGGAGAAGTGGGGCTTTGCGGTTTATTTGAAGTTCGATCTTCGATGCCGCCGAGTGAAACCAACGACTTGCTAATTAATTCCTGACGATTTTTTAATTTCATGATAATTCAACGAATTTTCATTTATTTGTGACTATTGCATGATTAGTAGTAGACTTGATGAACGCGTCGTCAAATAGAGATGTAATTGTAATAATTTCCTACATGAATTGAGAAAAAATCCAGATATATCTTGAATTAATATGATTATTTGAAGCATTGTTTATCCATTTTCGATCATTTTCGACAAATTGACATCAACACAAAATAATCTTGAGATATCACTCTAATTGATAAGATACGTCGCAATAGTGCCAACGCATGCCAACTACGTTAATTTTCATCATGAATATTTCAATTTCCACACATTTTTTTTATTTCGCGCGCATTTGCTATCTATAATAAAGAAGTACTCGAATTAGTTGAGTTCGGGTTTGCGAAAAGTTATTATAATAACAAAGCACACCTCTCTTTGAAATGTGCCAATGCGTATGTAATCAACCGAAACGTCTTTGTGTTTCCACCTGCAAGTTAAGTTCAGGTGACCAGGTCCCATTCAAATGAGCACATTCACTGCATAGTTTACAGTGGCGGTATCGAACATCTAGTAAAGGATTTGAATCTGTTGTGACTCCATCTATATAATAGCTCTTTGATTTGTTTGAATAACATTGTTTATGCAATTGGACCATTAACCCAGGAGTATACACATTTTGTTAAAAAGAGAGAAGTCTTCTTATAATGATTTCTATATTGGGACACATACGGACACGCACAAAAGCAGTTTCGATTCAAAGATGCGTAATTAGGGACCACCAGGCAAAGAACAACACATTATTATATGTTTTGCCACCGTTTTGTGATATCAAATAGATACCCAACATTTTGCAAAGGGTTGTGTAATTCATAAACAAAGCAATTAATTTCCACCACTTACGGAACCACTACTATTTCCTGGTTCGTACGGGCCAAACATTTGCGAGTGCGTCAATGCGATTCACGTGTACGTTTGTAGACAATAGAATCCCGGGCGATTCGTTCGCTCTGCACACATTAGTCTTCGCAATTCAGACCGCATGAACGCATGCTTTCGAATGGCGAGGCGTTTTCCAATTATATATTCAACGAAGGAGCTATTAGTCTTGCACTAAGTTTTTAGACATTTGCAGTGCAAAACGGCGCATCTTGTGTTAGCATGAATATAACAATTTAATTTACAGTATCTGCATGTTGTGTTTTGTTAAAATAATTATAACGTCCCACATACATGTTGGCCCATCAGCTACACTGTCAAAATTAACTGTACAATTACATGTATATGTTTTGTTGCCCTTGAATTACAACTTTTCACCGTTTTTATCAATGTTACAGAACTTATCATGTAAAATAACATACATTTTGTCAGATTATGGAAATTATGTTTAATTTACAAATAATATTATCTTCATTCATAACTGTTAGTAAACTGTTTTTCGTACTACCTACAACTTTCCCTGTTTTGTTTTCTCCACAAAATTGTTTGCATGGTTCTTTTTTGTATTTACTGGCGACAATGTTCCTGTCAAAAAAAGACAATTTCTTTTATTAAACAGTAACAATCCTGTTGAACTAGGCCTATGCTAACATCGCATGCTGCTTCCTTTACTACGCCAGTCTTTAAAAAAAAAAAAACAGGCAAACCTAGTTTCTTGTAGACAGAATACGAATATACCGCTAAACCACACAATTTGCAGTTATTTGTAACAGGTACATGAATATTCATGAGCTAGTTTGTGCTTTTGCAAATTGAAAATTAAATCTGTTCATAATCCCGTTATTTTGTAAAATAATTATCAAAATGCATTTTTGATTCAAATTAGTATAATTAATTATCAGTGGACTCTTGTGAACCACTTTGGAGGAAATTAATGAATGCAGTATTGTTTAAAGTCTGCGTTAAATTACTAACCACTACAAAACATACATCGTGTTACACACTAGTTATAAGCTAATCGTGAACAAGGAACGATGGATAGGAACGATAGGTATAAGCTTAGGGCAAAGTATGTATAGGATATGGCGTAGGTTATTAGGACTAGGAGGATAGGGCTATATATATATACACACAGGTAAAAGGTGGTACTTAAAGGGGTAGTACAGTTTGGGTAAGGCTGAACTTTAGTAACCAAACCTGGACAGTAACATTATAAACTAATACTTATAACTCCACCATGCTCGAAAGGTATACAAAATTACAAACGACTAAGTAAAAAGCCCGTTATCATTCAAAAAGAGCCATTAAAACACAAGAGGGCGCTTTCTAAAAAGGCATTGGTTTCAACCATTGTTCATACAAAATTAGGGATGTGATGTTTTATTGAATCAATGATTAAATAGAGAGATCATCAACAACTATTTTAAAAATGCTTTTGACAATTTTTGAAAAAGTGCAAGCATTTTTTTTATTTTTTGAAAAAAACATCTAATTATTTGGGCCCCAAATAATTATTAGGTCAGATATATTTATTGATATTTCAGCCGTTTCTGGGTCGATTTTGACCAAATAAAGTTTATTCTGCCATTAAAATTGCATGTTCTCTCAAATTCGACATTCATTTTTTCATTACCACACAACAAAATTGTGATGAGCAGCGCCCTCTCTACCAAAACTAAACTACCCCTTTAAAATAAAAGTGATACTTTTTAACCATTTTGGTGCAGGTAGGGGTGTACACTGTCACCCCTTGTCGGGGTGTACGTCTGCACCCTTAGGGGTGCTGGTATAGGGACAAGGCTATGCA
Source organism: Echinarachnius parma (assembly GCA_037951105.1). Taxonomy (NCBI): domain Eukaryota; kingdom Metazoa; phylum Echinodermata; class Echinoidea; order Clypeasteroida; family Echinarachniidae; genus Echinarachnius; species Echinarachnius parma. Next base: position 95,350 of record JBAMJV010006569.1, read on the forward strand.
CCCTAGGGGTGGAGACGTACACCCTGGCTAGGGGTGCACAGTGTGCACCCCTGTCTGGGGTGTACGTCCGCACTCTTAGGGGTGCTTGTATATTGACAAGGCTATGCACCCCTAGGGGTGCAAAATTCAACCCGAATGTCTTAGTGTGTATTTGTGTTTAATATCATAAGTATATAGGTAAAAACTGTTCTGTATATTATTATGTTACTAGCTCACATCGACCTTGTGCTGACAAAACATTTCCGCCGATCATTCAGATTCTGGAAATATTCGTTTTGTCCTCCTTATTTGGCAAGCAAATATTCTGCAGTTGCTAGACAATCCCTGCCGGAAAGAACACACTCAACCACAGTGTGAACACAGTGTGTTCACACTGTGGATGGGTGTGTTCACACTGTGGATGAGTGTGTTCACACTGTGGATGAGTGTGTTCACACTGTGGATGAGTGTGTTCACACTGTGGATGAGTGTGTTCACACTGTGGATGAGTGTGCATCCACAGTGTGAACACACTGTTTCACAGTGTTGGTCTTAATGTTAAATTCGAGTGTTTTGACAGCTTGACACATAGTGTGAAACACAGTGTGTTCACACCGGATGAGTGCGTTCTTTCCGGCATGGAATACCGATGAAGAGTATTTGCTTGCCTGAGAAAGTTTAGGACTTGAAGAAACCTCCTTTTTGTGGAATTATATTGATGTGATAGAGTTTGCCCACTGATATCTTCGACTGACGATATACGGAGAGTCTCTGGGTCATACCAACAACTTTAGAAATGGTACCTTCTGCATGTATTCTAGCCAGGCGCTCGGCATTTATAGAATGGAGAAGGGAAAGTTAACACGCGGAGCTACCATCTGAGGACTAGCCCCCCTGTGTAGCTTACGTGTGGCCTATAGGGCTAATGAATCGGAGATAGGCGCCGCCTTATGAGCCACATTTTGCTTGGGAAGGACCAAACTCAGAAGGAATTAAGGGTACAGCTGCACACTTGGCAGTAGATAATAGCGTTATGTCGTGAAGCCGTACATTATTCAGGGTGGCCCCCCCCCCCCCCCAAAAAAAAAAACGGAACGGGGCACTTCCAAAAATATAGTACCAACATGTTTATGTCCATCGGATAGTGGGTCTTTTCCAATGAAAAACGATACCAAGAACGTTAATTTTGGTCGTGTAGTTTTTGTGTTAGGACGCTGTGAGTGAGACCATGTCAGTTGCCCATTTTTTCAATGTTTACCTAGTCAATGCCAGTTAAATCGCACTCCCTGCCCGTAATATCATTGAACGACCATATCCATTCTCTCGGCACACGGCTGAGTGCACACTAACAATGGCGCGCGTTGTTCAACGCTATGAAAGGCGGTACGTAATGCGATGTATCAAGTACTAGCTCGGTAAAATTTGACAAAAAAGAGAACCTGACATTGTGTCACTCACAGCGCCCTTAAACACAAAATACACGACCAAATTGACTGTTCTTGGTATCGTTGTTCATTTGAAAAGACACCCTATCCGATGGATATAATACATTAGTTACTGTATTTTGGGAAGTGCCCCGTTCCGTGTTTTTTTTGGCCACCCTGTATAGTCCATTATACAGCGCTCTGCTGAGCCACCAGAAGTTGAAGACAATGTTATCGATTTTAGACCTCCGAATCATAATAATAAACAAGCATCAAAACTCAAAAATTTACATAGAGCATGACATATACAAAAATGTAACATAAGTAGAATTACAGGGTAATAAAAAAAATTATTTCATGTATATATATATATATATTCATGCTATACTTATCGGGAGATAAGCCCATTTCAGATCTGACAACACGATGGCTCCAGTCTCCGTACCACGAAATTACGAATCCAAACATACCAGTCCTGTAAAGGCATAAATGCCCCCAAAGAACTATGTATTACTATTTTGCCCCCTCTCCCAACCCCCCCCCCCCCCAACAAAAAATAAATAAATAAATAAATAAAAAAATTAAAAAAAATAAAATAACAATAAATAAATTTTAAAAAATTAAAAAATTAAAATTTACAAACACCTTCCACAGTGTTTTTTCGCGATTCAAATTAAACTTGATTTGCTGACCTATATTGATGTATATTATAGGTACATTATATTCCGTCTATTTACATCAAACTGAAAGTGTGTGAACTCATATTAAAGGGTAATTTTCTTCAAGCTTTTGTGCAAATTTGGTGAATGGGAAACTATTTTAGAGTTTGAGCAGATGTGGGGAATCCAATTTATTTATGATTTTCTTAGTTCGTGTGCTGCCCTCTTAGTTTGCATTTTGCGAAATATGTAATTTCACAGAAGAACTCCATCGGAACTGTACCGAAAACAAAATTTTAAAAATTACACTTTTCATGAAAAAGCATCTTCCCTCTATTCTATCATAATCATGTTACAGAAGACTTGAAACTTCCACAAATGGGTTAGTGTGTATGTGTGTGTGTGTGTGTGTGCGCGTGTGTGCGTGTGTATGTGTGTATGTGCGTGTGTGTGTGCGTTGTGTATGTGTGGGAGTGTGCGGGAATGTGTCTGTGTGTGAGTAGGTTCGTTTGTGTTTGTATGTCGGTCAAATAATGAGGGAGACGATTTAAGTTATGCATTCTTAAATTTTAGTACATCAAATTTCCTTCCAATGTGTGCACCAGCTTGCATCTTTTCGAGTGAAAAATGGCACCCCCCCAAAAAAAAAAATTCCCAAACAGATCTACCTCACTGACCAACACGCACGCACATACGAATCACACACACATTAACATGTGATCATCTCTTACAAACTATATAATATTAAGTAGGCATAAGATTCGGATTTTTTTTTTACACAAAAACTTTATTTTATTAATTTCTCATCTAAAAGGTTTATATTATGTTTGTAATTGTATAGTTATAAAAAATGACAAATGGTGATACATATGAATAAATACATTCTTACATTTTCAGTTTTTGAGAGAGAATACAAGAAAACCTCTGATCATGAAATTGAATACATCATACAATTCCTCGCATTCATTAAACTGAATGCCGTAAAAGAGTATAATTGCATCATGCTTTTGACACGTGCAAGTTGTAGTCGACGGTCACTAAACATAATTATGCAGCAAATGACACCATGATATATTCATTATGTAAATTAAGTTGACATGCTTGAAAGCTTATATGTTTAAATCTTATTTTAATTAGTTCTTTATTCTTTAGTTGATAATTTTTTCAGAACATTATCCTTTAAGTTTAACAAGTTATTACTAAAAATCCAAAGTCTAAAAACGACATCGAGTTCCAGGCAACTGTGAAAGAGCATTTTGTACGATATTACAGTTGTCTATGAGCATTATGCAAGACTGCATTTGTTTAAAGTCCATAATCTTTCAAGTTTTTTTATGGCAGCTGCTTTGGCAGTACATGTATATATAGAGGACCTGGTACGTCATCTAAACTAGGCAAATACTCTTTCCCCAGAGTCTATAGCCTTCCGTGATAACAATAACTGTCATGATGAATAATTATTAAAATAATATGAATTATGTACCGTACTTGTCCAATATCGCGCGCTTCATTCTGCGAATATATGAATCGCTTTCAGCACGTATCCATATTCAAGACATGCCCGCCATTTTAATATATTTAAAACTTACGTGTCCAGAGCTATTTCTTCATGATCTTCATTTGCTATGCTGGATAGATTTATGTTAAAACGTTATATATTCATCCTAACTTTCTAAAACCATTCAAAATCATATACATAGAATCTGAAGAGGGAATTTGAAGAAGAAAAAATCAAATATGCTGGAAATTCCTAAACAGTGGTCGTCGCCCTTTAATTATGCCTAATTCCACTGAAAGATATCCATGTTGGCGTTTTAGTGCAAAAGTTGACGTATCATGTTAAGGTTAACGTTTTTGACTGTATTTCCTCAGTTATTAATTTTAGATATTATATAAATCGTTTGAAAACACAATTTATAAGCGCTGGTCATAAATACTAAACCGAGAAAAATGTTTAAGTATATAAGGGGTATAGTTAAGCCACTCCAAACACTTATTCTCCATACGTAAATACATTAACTGTACGAAATACAAGACGGTTCACAATACGAGTACAAAACATGAGAACAGTTGAGAAAGTGTTAAACATTTAGCAACGCACATCATTTGCCTACACAGTAAACAAAAATTAAACAACTTTTTAAACAACCAAAAACGCTGTTTAAGCCGGTCCCTCAAACAACGTTGTTTAAAATTTTGAACAACCAAGATGTTGGTTGTTCAAAATTCTAAACAACGTTGTTAGAGGGACCGGCTTAAACAGCGTTTTTGGTTGTTTAAAAAGTTGTTTAATTTTTTTTTTACTGTGTACATTGAACAAAAAAAATGTATACATGTAGCTATATGGAATCAAAGTCTAAATAAAATGTAGAATTATAGTACTAAGCAAACGTATATAAAAGAATCAACTTTTGTCAGCCACATCAAACTGTACTTATAATAAATGACATAGAATATATATTTTTTTAAATATTTTTTTCATTCCTTTCAATATTTTTTTATTTTATTAAATTTGTAACAGGAATGTTCAATGTTATTACATCATAAAAACGACCGTTCGCATTTCTTACAAAATACTTAAAGTGCGATATGTGCAATTTTGTGCAAAAATTAACAGGAACAATAATGACCAAAAGACTACATACAAGAGTAAATTTCTTTAGTAATACAAATATCCCGACAACTTTCATAACCATTTATTCCTTTTTAATAGTTTATATTTGCTTTATTTTTCTTTAAAAACCTGCTGCAAGCAGTGAAGTTTCCTCAGGTAAAACATGAAATATTCGTCGTGAAAGGGAAGTAAGGTGAAAGAATGAAGATATTAAACATACAAATGTATTTATAAATAATTACAGATAGCATATTATCGTCAGCCGTATATACATTTTCATTTGTGCGTGTCACGACGGTAGGTGGGGCGAGTACATACGTATACTGCTATGCTACACTAACACCAACATACTATTGTATATAGCTGCACGATGATACACTGCTTATCTGTTTCTAGTTCAAATTAAGTCGCGAATACGAGATTCGGTGCGAGAGTTGGGGTTCGAAGTTCTGATTTCTGAATTATGGCTAAATTTGTTTGAAATCTATTTGGACTAGAACTAAACTGCAATAATAAATTGCTCAATCATGCTATAAACTCTGTTATATATATAATGTACCAAAAGGCCGACTAGAAATCACTATGAAAAACCACTTATAAACAATTTCCTACAAAACAGGCCTAATTATCTTTTAGAGGGTGACAAATATGAATTGTTATTCTTCTTTGGGTTAAAATAACATTCTATATTATTGAAGTTATACCATTAATTTTAGAACATGGCGGAACGAAGGGCGAGAATGAAGGAAAAGATGAACAGCGACCCCATCGGCGAAATGACGTTAGCGTATCCTCCGGCGACCGGTGTGTTCATGTCATCCAAGTCAGCGGGCTCTGGGCGGCTGAGATACACAGTCCTGTCAAAGATCGGGTTGGTCACGCGGAAGTTGTCCACCACCGAGATGGTGTTGTTTCTGGCATCCTTCTCGTCGCCCTTCAGTTCACGCAACTTGTCAAGCTACAATTTTGACAAAGAGAGAGATCGAGAGGTAGATAGAGAAAAGGAAAATTTAAGTTGAGTATTCATATTATTTTATACGCAGCAATTTCTAAAACGTAGTTCCGTCAACAAAATTGACGTACAGTACAGCTCATGGTACTCTTGCGGCAAAGGGTGGGTGGTCAGAAGAGTAATAATGAAAATAAACATTTAGATTGAAACAATTCACTATGAAACTACAAATCTTAAAAATAAAAAAATGTAATATATGTACCAAAAAAAATGTTCTGGAGTTTCAACAACACACGTCTTATAGCTATTATAGGGGGTTAATGCAATTTAAATACATATGTTCATGTTCTATTCTTTATTGTGTGTTTAATAATTTGTTAAAATTGTGGGAAATACATCCAATCGAATCAAAACCTGTGTCTGTGAAATGAGTAGTGTAAGAAACCACGAGTGAGGGTTCAGAAACGTATGCAGCATAAAATGGGAATACTCATTTATCATACGGGTCAGATTCGGGCACACAGCCTATAGGTTCAATCTACATCTACACTTCTTGGAACAATTACCCAATCACTTTAAACTGAAATTTACCTGAGCCTGCGAGATCTTGATGGTATCGTTGAAGACGGTCCAGACGATGGTCTCGTGGCAGTCGGGGATGGTCAGAGAGCCGTTGTAGCGCCAGAAGCGGGACAGATTGAAGGGCATGAATGAAAAGCGCCCTCTTGTTACAATGACCCGATCACTTTAAACTGAAATTTACCTGAGCCTGTGAGATCTTGATGGTATCGTTGAAGACGGTCCAGACGATGGTCTCGTGGCAGTCGGGGATGGTCAGAGAGCCGTTGTAGCGCCAGAAGCGGGAGAGATCGAAGGGCATGAATAAAAAGCGCCCTCTTGTTACAATGACCCGATCACTTTAAACTGAAATTTACCTGAGCCTGTGAGATCTTGATGGTATCCTGGAAGACGGTCCAGACGATGGTCTCGTGGCAGTCGGGGATGGTCAGAGAGCCGTTGTAGCGCCAGAAGCGGGAGAGATCGAAGGGCATGAAGGAGCGGAGAGAGAAGGAGGGTAGGCTGCCTGCTGCGCCGAGAGAATCGCCGTAGTTGGTTATGTTGTCCAGATAGCCCAAAAAGTTGTCGAAGGCAGTGTTCTCCCTATCACCAACCTGGGTTTGGGAGACAGGAAATGTACATTATTAAAGGGCAATGAAACTATGGCTTTCGGCTATTATTATCGTTTAGAGGGTGAACAGACATTTTATTTGATACATTACTTGGCAATTTTGGCCTCCTGGATCCCATGAAATCCTTACGTGAACATACCCACATTTTACTAATTCTTACGGCGGCAAAAGGTGATGGGAGCGGCCATGTTCTTGTAATTGCCCGACATGCTTTGCAAACTATGACGAGTGTGCTACGTGCCGAACAAAAAGCTTTTCACTGATTTGCAGACTCGTCAAAGCATCTACAAGTATTCAGACATTGGTTTCAATAGGTGCTATTGAAATGCATTAGTGCATATCACTGACCGTAAGTCCGCACACACCTAATAATGGCGGCCTCCAGTGTTCGCATGAATGGTGGTAAACCCAATAGAGTTTTCACATATTTCTCCCAAAGCAGAAATCTGAGTCGGAGTTATGTTATATATAATAAAAAGGCATATTACGATTTATCAAGTAGGATAAACTATATTCTTGAGTTGCATTGCCCTTTAAGAATAAAACTTTGACACAAAGTTGCATGAAGCATATATACAGTCATGAGCAGACAATCGCAGAACGAGAACGAGATCTGGGGTTGTATTCTGAAATTAAAATGTATTTTATCTACGTCGTATCTACGTCACTAAAATATATTTTAGCAAATCGCTATTCCTTAAGTACAGTGTAATATTTTAGTGACGTAGATATGACGTAGATACAATAAATGTTAGCTTTAAATCGTTTTCAGAATACACCCCAGGTGTTCTGCTTCACCGAGAGAGTCGTCGTAGTTGGTTATGTTGTCCAGATAGCCTATTAAAGGGATAGTTGTGTTTTGGTATAGAGGGCGCTACACAAAATATTTGTTTGTGAGATAATGACAAACTGAGTGTCAAATTCGTAGGAGCATACAATTTTAATGACAGAATGAACTTTATTTGATCTAAATCGGTTCAGAAATGGCTGAAATATCCATAAACATAACCGTTTGTAATAAATGTGGGGCCCCACAAATATTCAACAATTTTGAACTAGCCATTAAAATATTTTTTTAAATGGTTCCTCTTTTCAAAAATTTACAAAAGAGGTTTTTAGATAGTTGTCGATTATCTCTCTTTCTAATCACTCTTTCAATAAAACATTAAATGTATAATATTTTATTTCAAATGGCTGAAACCGATGAGTGTTTAGAGAGCGCCCTCTTGAGTTTTAACGGCACTTTTTGAATGATAGCAGGCCTTTTACTTAGTCATTTGTAATTTTGTATTTCTTTCGAGCATGGTGGAGTTATAACTATTAGTTTGTAATGTAATGGTGCAGGTTTTGGTTACTAGAATTCAGTTTGACCCAAACTGTACTCTCTTTACCAGAACTCAACTATCCCTTTAATAAGCTGTTGAAGGCATTGTTCTCGTTATCACCAATCTTCTTTGAGATAAAACAATATAATGATGAATGTAGATGTATTAAAAAAAAACCGTAGCGGTCCAGATGAGGCATCCATAAGGGGCCTTGCAAAGTTCCAAACATCCAAATGAAATTTGCATAAAGCTCACCCCACCCCACCCACCCCCCTATCCAAACTTCTTTCTTTTTTTCTTCTTTTTTTTTTGGGGGGGGGGAAATCCATCTCCGACATGGACAAAAACAACTCAAATCATTATAATGACTTTTTAAAAGTCATTATATGATTGATGAGTAAAGTGCAGTTGTTGACACTAAATCTTTATTTCGGGGGGGGGGGGGGGGGGCGTTTCCAATTTTTTCTTTCTTTTTTATCCAAAATGGCCCTGGACCCACCAAATCACCACTTCCAAATCTTATTTGGATGTTTAGTATTTTGTTAACTTTGCAAGGCCCCTAAGCGGGAAAAGAAAGATGCACATGTATTTGATCAAACAGGGCCGAACAGAGCATGGGGCACACACTAGCGGAGGGAGAAAGAGATTAGGGCCAATATTCATAAAAGCCCGCTAGCTGAGTTTCATGCCAAGAGTATTTTGGGTTATGTGGCTGTGTATGAAACTCACTTTTATTTCAGTTCGTATAGCTAGGGTTATTTTAGTAGGTAACGGAAGCTTAAAGGGGACCACTAGGCAAAGAACAACACATAATTATATGTTTTGGTACCATTTTGTGGTATCAAATAGATACCCAACATTTTGCAAAGGGTTGTGTAATTCATAAACATAGCAATTAATTACCACCACTTACGGAACCACTATTATTTCCTCGTCCGTATGGGCCAAACATTTGCGAGTGCGCCAATGCTATTCACGCGTACGTTTGGAGACAATAGAATCCCGGATGATGCATTCGCTCTGGACAAAGTAGTCTCCGTACATGCAGACCCATGAACGTATGCTTTATAATGGCGATGGGTTCTCCGATTATACATTTTTTTCCTCGTGTCTAACTCCACGAAAATTACTTGGAGCTTCCTCGTTTCTCTTCTATCGTGTTGCTTAGCTTAATGGTAAGAGAAGAATAAAATAGGGTTAGATTTTTTTCAAATGCCCCTTTAGTATGACCATATCTATCATTCAGCTCAAGAGCGTTAATGAACGGTCATAAACCTCATAGAGTCATACAGCAATTCGTTGTAAAAGCTGACGCATATTTTCGCTTTTTTATCCAGGAAAGCAGTGTTCTTTTTCAATGAAACTTTCACACATCATTCGGACATATCTTACAATGATTTTGGTACAGGATTGAAGTCTCAAAGTCTCAAATGGTTATATATATGGATATTTCAGCCATTTCTGAACAGATTTTGATCAAATAAAATTTGTTTTGTCATTAAAATATTATGTTCTTTCAAATTTGACACTCGGTTGAGCATTATCTCACAAACAAATTATTGTGTGTAGCGCCCTCTCTACCAAAACTCAACTATCCCTTTAATATGGGGCCAGGTTGCCTGCCTGCTCCACCGAGAGAATCTCCATCGTTCACGGGTACTTGCCCAAGGACACGTTGCAGAAAGAGGTGCAATCGATGGTAGGTCACATTTATAATAAAGATAATGAAGTGTAAGGATTTAAAAATGATCTTCTGGATAGTTATAACTCTGTACAAAGTAAGTGCAGTGAGTTGGCCAAGCCCACTTTGCATTTCTGCTCATTACTCGGTCATATGACATTAATTTACCGTGGAATTTTCACATATCAGGGCTCCATGACAATTAATTGTAACTTTCTGCAACGGGACCCAAATCACATAAATACATATTCTATCAACCCTTGGTCAGTTTTCGCACATGTCAACAAATTTACTAGATCCCTAATAATGCTGGTCTCTTTTTTTTTTTATTAATGACGAAAGCGCCGTCAGTCTGTCACGTGACTTACCTCGATCAAGAAGCCTAGAACGGCAGCGGCGTCCCACTCAGCCGACAGAAGAGCATCGAAGAGCCCGTTGTATGCAGCTGTGTCGTAATGTACCAAATGAAGCTGTGGAAATAAACAAACAAAAACATTTCAAACCTATCAGTTAAATATTGCACTGGCAAAACGTAATTCAGCATGAAATTTAAACAAAAGTATATTATTCCTTGAATAATGAAGATGATGCAAAGAGATTTACATAGATGGTAATAATGAACTGAATCTTTTTAAAAATATATAACTTGCAAATGTGAACAATAGCAAACCCAGAATGTTAAAGGGGATATGGTTCACTGTCAGCTAAAATATCCCATCTTCATTATTATATTTCCGATTGATTAAACTTACAACATGTACAATGGATATACAACCATATAATGTTTAAAGGGACTTTTTAGTAACATTGTCCAAATTCTCAAATCGCTTTTTAAAATTTCCCTTTCGTTACAACAAATATATGTACGATTGAAGTATTCAGATAAGAACAACTTAGGTGAGGTGGAGTTTTGAAACCGTGTACAAAGTGAGTGCAGTGAGTTAGTGAATATCACTTTGCATTTTCGCTCATTACTTGGCCATGCAATGTCCATTTGACTTGAAATTTTCACACAATACCCTTTGGACATATGAGATAACAACAATATACATTGCATCAACCCTTCATCACTTTTTGCACATGTCAACAAAGTTACTAGATCCCTTTAAATAATACGAACCTCCGCAGCGTATGGTCGTCCATTGAGGACGTGTTCGGAGCCCTTGGTATTGTCAGCTCCCCAGTGCATGTGGAAGGAGTGCGCCTGGTAGACCCTTGGCAAACTGCCTCCGGACAGGTTGTACAGCTTTGCTTGGTCAGCACCCAGAGAAACCACGACTGAATCACGAGAAAAAAAAGAAAACAAAAAAATGTAAAGAACCATTAGGAATATTATTTTGTTTTCAGCAGACATGATTGTATAATGAATAGATTGGATGTGGAAGGGATGAGCCTGGTAGATAACCAGGGCGGTGTTTCACAAAGATCCTAAGTTGAACTGAACTCTAAGTTGGACTTACAAAGTATGGTAAGCCATTTGTAGCCTTGGAAAGATATATATATGTAAACAAAATATGAAGAACATGAAATCTCTTTGATAATACAAAAAAACATATTTATAAATTGAAACAACATTAAATGCCTTTTAAAAAGACTTTTAGAATTTGTTTTCAAAGAAACTATCGGCATCCCTTACTTTTTAAGTCCAACTTAGAGTTAAGTTCAACTTGGGATCTTTGTGAAACACCCCCCAGTGCATATGAAAGGAGCTAGTGCCCCCTGGCATACCTTCGACAGACTGGCTCTGGGCAGGTTGTACAGTTTGGCTTGATCAGCTACCAGAGACGATGGCCCCGTTACAGAAAGAGATGCAATCGATTGTAAAGTTGCAATTCATTGTTAGTCCGATCATGTAAGCAAAATAATGTCCACATCTGGTTGGTTCAAATGCGCAAATGTTCTGACTTGCAATTAATTGCAACTTTGCAATCGAATGCATCTCTGAACTGATAAGGAAGGGGTATTTAAAGTGATCCATTAACTTTTATTTTTTTATTTATTTCCCGATTTTCTTTTAGTTGCGTTTCAGGATTTGTTAATGTTATAAGATACGAAATTATATATTACTAGCCAAAAATGTTTGTTTTGTTTTAAAGAAAGCATTCTTTAAAACAAATGAAATAATTGCATCCATAGTGTGAAAACATCGTTGTACAAGTAGGGTTCCCACTAAAATAATATAAATATTTTCCTCACAAAATTAATTTTAGTTAATTAGCAAATTAGTTCATTTTAAAGCAACATTTCCTGAAATTGTATTATATTCCAATTAAATGACACACTAAATGAATACAAAAGAAAGAAAATATCGATGAAATTGCATTTAAAATATGTTTAATCTAGATTAAATTCCGTCTCGTTGCGCCATTTCCGTACCGTCGCGAAAATGTCAAGGACTTGTAGATTTGTTTGAAAAGAGAAACTAAAATTCTAACATTATACAAGTGTTCAGGCATGAATTCATTGATACTTCAGAGAAGATGGCAATAACTGCATGCTCTACTGTTGAGTGACGCTAACAAATTGATGTCAAAATGCGACGGGACGGACAAGTGTCTGAATAAGGCATTTTGTCCCAACTAAAGAGGGCAGTATTGTGCGAAAAATTTTGTGGTGCAAATGTCCGATGCATGAAATATCCAAAAAGACTTTACTATTTCGGGAATGAATCTTTTTTTTGTTTTGTATAAATCAAACTGTTCAAAATTCCGTCCCGTCGCGTTGTGAGGGCGCTTTCCATTAATAAAAGTGTATTACAGCAAATCCGAGAGGCTATATGCTTCACACAGTTCCGAAAACTGGAGATACTCACCTTTCCTATCATACGATAGACAATCATATTTACAATTTGATATCTGTCCCCTTAGGTGGACTACTTGTGGCTTTGGCCCGTAGAGAGAACATACCATGGCCCGCCAAGAGTGCATACACTGAAATACATATAGGGTGTATAGGCCTACACTGTGAATCATTATATTCATTTATCGTTTGTAAGATTCTTCTTTATATAAGAGATCACTGTTAGCCTCGTGGACAATTGAACATTTCTGTCATAACTGCAGATACTCACCTTTCCTATCATATGACCATGATGACAGACAATCATATTTACAATTTGAAATTTTTCCCCTTTGGGTTGACTACTTTTGACTGAGAATGGTCCGCCAAGAGTGCACAGACTGAAATACATAGGGTGTATAGGCCTACACTGTGAATAATAATCGTTTGTAAAATATATTCTTCTTCGTCGAAGAGATCAGTGTTAGCCTCGTGCATGTCGTGGACAATTGAACATTTCTGTCAGGTTGTATTACTTCACTGCCTTTTGATTTTGACTATACCATCGAAAGGCGTTACGGAACGTCTTTCAATAGACCGCTTCTGTAATGTATGCAAAATGCAAATAATATGCGTATGACGTCAGACTCCCCGTTGGCAAGCTTAACACTTGTAACTAGGTCCGGCAAGCTCCGGCAAACTTAGCTTGCCGGACCTAGATACTATCGTTAAGCTTGTCTTACGTCATACGCATGTTATTTGCATACATTACAGAAGCGGTCTATTCAATCGAAACATATCTCCATAATTTGTGAGACATTTGACAAATCAAAACCCATCACACTCGTCGTTACCATAAGCCAAACAACCAGGGATTTAAGGAATTGTAAAAGCTCCCAAGTGATTTTGGTTAAATTTGACAAAGTTAGTGGATGCAATTTGTATTCATAAATTTCTGGAGAGTCACTTACATCCATGGCCGTTGTTACTCATGGTCATGTAATCGTTGGTCGAAGCGTAGCCCTCCAGATTGAAGAGTCCGAGGTCGGTCGTTACGGCGTCGGCAGTAACGATGTCGATGGGCGATTGGCGAGTCCCATTGCAGAACGTATCCGCGATCGACGTCCACGCTGCGGAACCTCCTGAGATTTGGACGGGGACAAATAAAATACATGTATTTGAATTGGAGCATTTTATCTCTATTTGTCTTTTTACTACCACTATCACTACCAACACAACAGGCATCACAACCACCATTACCATCATCACGACTACTTCAACGTCCTCTAGCTACAACTTCCACCACCTCTACCACTTCCACCACTTCCTACCACTACTGCTACTTTTGATATAACCACAACTACCCGCACCACAGTCACCACCCACCACCACTACCGCTACCAGTCACTGCAACTGCCAAAGAGAGAGACTGAAAAATATATGGGAACCTGACATGGTGTCACTCACAGCGTCCTAAAACAAAAACTTCTCAACCGAAATGACTGCTCTTGGTATCGTTTTTCATTGAAAAGACATCCTATCCGATGGACATAATAATGTGTTACTTTATTTTGGGAAGTGCCCCGTTCCGTTTTTATTGGGCCACCCTGTATAGACATGAAGTTTTCGACAACGTAAGAGCGTTAATTGAACAGCGAGTATAAGAGCCATAATAAGTACCCTATGTGTATGTCCCTGGCAGCGACTTTTGTCATAGCGCCAGCTTACGTTCCGTAACCCTCTACATTTCAGCAGAGCGTGAACCGAATACCGCCCTCTTTCGTCAATCGAGATGACACTGCATTTTGTGATAGCTATGTATTATACTGACAGCGAACGGTTTGTCGATTTGGTTCGTTTATGCAGAAATCATTATATTTGCATTAAAACATGACATTATTCAATGTGTCGTCTTGAATCCAAATTATTTATTTTCAAAGTCAGATGAGAAAACAAATGGAACTTACCGTCCTTGTGGTATGACCAACCTGCAATTGGAAAAGAAGGCAACATAAAGAAAAACGGGTATTATTCATACAGAAATGCAATGTTCAGAACAATGTTCAACATATTAACACAATTAAAAGAAATAAACGCACAGGGATGAAAATTTGATATCATTTGAACATATTGGCGACATATTTATTGACGGTTTCAAAATCGAAAGCTAGATCTGGCAACAGTCAATTATTTTGATCGAGAAATATTGTTTGTAACAGAATTCCTGGCTGCACCAGAAATCGGTCAGCTCGTACGTGGTCGGTACAATCAACAGCAGTTAGCATCATCATAAACAACCAACCTCCTCCCCTTAAAACAAAATCACGCCATATTCGCATGATCATATTTTCAGATAAAGGCAAATCTTTAAAAATCCTAAACAATCGCAACAGACCGAATTTGATTGATGTTTTTAAATTCTATTTCGATTTCCCATACCTTGGCCACCTGTTTTCGATTTTTTTCCATCTGGAATTCTTCTTTATAATGTATTTATTATCAAGTGTATTATTCCAGACTCTAAATCTCTAATCTCTAAATCTGAATCGTGTCATTGCTGGTGATTGCCGAACCAAGCCAATGTTAAATTCATCATCACTACCACGATAAATACCCCCGACTGTTTTTTTATAAATAATTAAACCCATCAGTACGAAATGTTAGAGGACACAATCATTAAACAGTGATATAACACGCTATAAGCATGTTCAAATGGCTTGATTCCGAAAGGGTTAACTATAAGCAGAGGAAATGTTACCCCAACCAATAGCCTATCCGATAGGCGTCTGAGCTTTCTGGCAAGTACTAATCGCGTTATGGAGACGGAAAACCGGTGATCTCGAACCCGATGCGCGGAGCGCCTGAAACTCGGCATATTGTGGTTAGTACACTGCCGGTAGAACCTGCCAGACAGCACGATGCCTATCGGATAGGCTACCCAACCAATTAAACCAGACCTAGCCGAGCTACCAGAATTTTGCGGTAGAGGGGTGCAACGTCATCAATCAATCACAAAACCGGCACCCCTGGATAGGCGTACAGGTGCATACGGGTCAAACGTGTTAAAAGTAACGAACACATTAACAGACGCGACATACAAACACCGACGTGACTTTGAACGGATGAGCAGGGAGGGGGTATGGGGGGGAAGGTAGTGGTAGGGGAGGGGGGGGGGATGGTAGAAGAAGGGAGAATGGGGGAGGGGAGGGTTGTTTTGTTAATTAAGCGACAACTAAAAATGGTGATACATCATAGATTAAAAGACACAGATTGGGAGAGGAATTTATACAGTGCACATATCAGACAACAACATTCGCAGACATTGAACTTTGAAAAAGGGGACGAACTCGCATACAAAACAAAACAATAGTCAACAATGAATTGAGTGATGTTATATCGATATGTGAACTTGTAATGACCACTCCCAGTGGCTTATGCATTTGTAAACACCAGCAATAGTGTCCATTATTCACCCAGACACCATAAATATAAACATCATGAATTGAACAATAATGTCTGAAACATGTGAAAGATGCCTGCAGTGTTAAGAGACAAACAATTTTGTTGTTATGTGTGTGCTTGTCATCGTTATATTGACAACAACAAAAATAAGAGAAGAATAAGAGGATTAGGATTTGAAATTATTCAAGCGGTTTGGTACGTGAGAAAAGAGGCATTTTCGAAGCCCTCACATACGTCTATGTAGACCTGGGCCCCGATGCAGAAAGAGTTGCAATCGATTGTAAAATTGCAATTGACTGCAAGTCAGAAAAATTGCACCTTTGACCAAATCAGATTTGCGCATCTATAGTGCAATATGTTCTGACTAGCAACTTTGCAATCGATTGTAACTCTTTCTGCAACGGGTCCAGGCCTGGGAGTGTTTCACAAAGATACTAAGTTTAGTCCTTTTCATAAATGTTGCATCAAGAACATGAAATCTCCTTGATAATAGAAAATTGTAATGATTTGAATCAACATTATTTGCCTTGGAAAAAGGAATTTTGCAACAATTTTTCAAGGAAACTAATGGCTTTTCGTACTTTCTTAAGTCCAACTTAAAGTTAAGTTCAACTTAGGATCTTTGAGAAACACCCCCTGGTCGACACCACCATGAATGACCACCGTATCACTTCCTGAAACAAGCTAATCGTTCATGCCACCATAAAGTTAAAACTACAACAAAATAGTTCTCATTCCTGCACTATAATCGTACACTGATCAAATCGACGTAACATTAACCAATAATACCGATAAAACGAAACTTTACGAGTTCGTTGAGTTTGAAGTTGTTTGTCTGGTAATGTTTGGTTTGCGTGACACCCCCTGAATGGAAATACTCGGTATTAAATCGGCCTGAATAGGATGATAAACCAGGACAGGGTGATGGGATAAGCACGGACAAAAACAACCCGACATTCCACATTTTGTCTCATGGATCATCGACTTGTACATTATTAAACCCTTTCTCCCTTTATATTGTCACCTAGAGTTCTCATGTTTATGATGTATACATCTATTCCTGCTATTTATATGATATATCTATACATTATTTCATACACGAACTTTGTTTGAGGTTATTATGGATAATTTGTACCCCTACTATACAATAAGTTTGGGGGCAGCGGCATAACTAGCAACGGCCCGAGGGAGAAATATTCCGAAATTATTCAAAATTATATAAGTGGCTATGTAGGATAAGCCTTATTACATTTTCCCGTTTTTTCTGTTTTTCTGTTTTTTTTAAACTGTAATTGTATATAGCTCCACCAAATGTAAGAGGCAACAGTGTGAGAGAGGGGTGCGGGGGGGGGGGGGGGGGGGGGGCAGAGTGGCTAATTAGAAGTAAACAACGTGGGGTCCCACACTCTACACGACCGCCTCCACTCGATAATGACAGAATTATGGAAGAACAGACGCACAGGAATGTCATTATGTTACAGACATATAGGACTACTATTATAGTTAAAATTAGTAGTTTTTAGAGAAAATATATTATATTTTTCAATACAACTCTAAATTTGTCAAAATATTTTCCCTTCGATTCGGCCTGCATTGATTGATCTCTGAAACATTCCAGATGTGGTTTTTATTATGCTCTCTTGAAAATAACCTGATATATCAGTGAATAGTTTACTATAGAAATTAAATGCCATCAATAAGTTACTGGAGCCTACAACTAAAATATACGACTTTACCATCAATTAACCTCGATCCGTGACGTTAACAAAAACATATTTGTTTTCGTTTTTATCAGAGCATATTATTATTTTCTTTTACATAGTCGTATTGGTTACATAGTCAAAATAAGCGAACCAAAAATGAGGAAGCACTTCGCAATTACCTCAGATAAACGGCTTGATATAATGTATAATAACATAATGTCATAATTATTTCAAATATTAAGGCAACTCCTTGAAATTTCCATTTTCCACATACTTATATCTTCAATTATAATCGATTTGGTCTTATTGATATTTAGTGGGTAGAGTAACTGTTATGCTATAGGTTAAAACAAATGGTAATTTTGATTAGGCGAACAGATGAGAGATGTTGTTATTCTTCTATTTCTGTATGTACAGCGCTTAGAAACGCTAGTATTAAGCGCTTTATAAATGTTATTTTGTGTATAATTATTATGGAATGAAGATTAGACAAAAGAAAAGGGTCATCTCATATTTCAATTTAAGATAACTGCGATTAGACCTGTTGACATTTCTTTTGGAAAAATTTGATATTTATCTTTTTATCATAATCTTGCAAATTACATCATGATCTACAATGACTATCATTTACAGGATATTGTATTGTAACTAAACATTGACGGCCATACTCCGAATTGCTTTTAGAAAATGGTGTTACTTCTGTAAACTTGGGCCGCTATTCATGCAGACTAAATGGAATTTTAGCGAATGAGCGAGACCCAAATAAAACTGGGCCAAGTTTGAAGTCTCGGAGGTCTATGAAGAGACCGAGTGGGTGTGTATAGGAGATAAAAGTTTTATCGACCATATCAACCATCATGACGTATACAAATTTACCGTATCGTACTGACATGATTGAGGTGCGTGTAAGGCAAGGCGAACTGTATACAGGTGATTTCACAATTTGGTGAAACAGGTTTTTAACAAAAAACATAATAAATTCATTTTTGCGTGAAATCGATCAAGCTGCGCGAAAACGTGGCGCCCATTGTATATAGGCCTAACGGAATCGCCATGAAAAACCAAAACTCGGTTGGGGGTTTCCTAAATATTTTAGTACCGAAGCACGAAAGGTTACGAGATAATGGACTGTTGTGATGAAATTGTACCAACAATTATGTTTGCACTTGCTAAATATTTGATTATATCATAATCAAATTCTTTTCCTTGAGTTGATTGTATTTGGCGTGACTTGACAAAAAGAGAAAAATCCATATTATTGCAAACTTTCCCCACGAGTATTCACCATTAG